>CM027393.1:117415037-117434045 GCA_015711505.1 Sylvilagus bachmani | reverse complement strand
ATGTGAGTGTGTAGGGTTGTTGGAATGTGCGGTGTTGGTCTGGAGTGTGAGGACTTGGTCGTGGGAGTGTGCGGTGTTGAATGTGAGTGTGTAGGGTTTTTGGAATGTGCGGTGTTGGTCTGGAGTGTGAGGAGTTGGTCCTGGGAGTGTGCGGTGTTGAATGTGAGTGTGTAGGGTTGTTGGAATGTGAGGTGTTGGTCCGGAGTGTGAGGAGCTGGTCCTGGGAGTGTGCAGTATTGAATGTGTGTAGCGTTGTTGGAATGTGAGGTGTTGGTCTGGAGTGTGAGGAGTTGGTCCTGGGAGTGTGCGGTGTTGAATGTGAGTGTGTAGGGTTGTTGGAATGTGAGGTGTTGGTCCGGAGTGTGAGGAGCTGGTCCTGGGAGTGTGCGGTGTTGAATGTGTGTAGAGTTGTTGGGAGTGTGAGGTGTTGGTCTTGAGTGTGAGGCTGCCGTTAGTGGGAGCGGATGGTTGCTCTGTGTGTGATGCTGTCCTGTGGGTGTGGAGCTTTGGCTCTGCGAGTGTGACCTTCTGGTCCTATGTGAGGTGAAGTCTGTGTGTGGCGTGGGTCCTGTGAGTGCGACATGAGCGGTCCATTTGGAAATGTGCAGGAGTCCAGGTGCTGAAAAAACCCGTGATACAGTGACCGTGACCCAGCTGTCGCAGGTCGCCAGCAAAAATCCCTGCAAGCTCTGACGTGGCTCCAGTCTCTCGAGAGCTCGTGGCCATAGCACAACTCCTGATCCCAAATCCCTTGTCTCGGCATCACCGTCATCATGGATTTTAAAAGGAACGGAAAATGAAAGCTGCACCAGTATGCATGTCCTAGATGCGAGACCGAAGTCCTGAACCAGCTGTGCTGTTCGCCCCAGTGTGGCAGGAGCCAGGGTTCCCCGCGCGCCGTGGCTCACATGCGCTTTTCCTGAGGAGGTGCCCACCCTGGGCCCAGCAGGGAGGTGTGTGGGCCAGTGTCCACACTGGGCACTTCCATGGCTAGCAAGGAGCGGGTCAAGGGTGCTTTCTGGTTGTCAGTGTGGGACGTGAAGATTAGCACACATGCGTGGCACACAGCAGGGAGCATGTGGGCCTTGGAGGGTGCCCTGGGCACTGGGAGAGGTGGGTTGCGTTTTAAGGGAAAGTGAAGACATTCTCAGGGCAAAGCGGCCCCAATATGGCAACCTCGTGTGCCAGGGCTCTGAGATACCACGCAGCCCCACGCTCTCACCCATGGCCTCGCTCAGTCTGCGTGCCAGCTCAGTGCAGCGGGCACACTCACCGTCCTCTCGGTGCTCTGGAAGACCTCCCGTGCCTCCTCGAAGGAGCACCGCTCCTCCTTGCACTCCCTCTCCAGGGAGCCCGGCCGCAGCTCCTCCAGGAAAGAATTGGCCCGCCTTTGCCTGCGCAGGACGCTGTGTGCCTCCTCCTGGGTTATAAAGACTGAGAAGTGGCGACCAGTTACGTTCTGCTCGCCATGGTGCACAGAGACCACTCCCCACCCAGCCGGCTCAGGGTCCCCGCCCGTTCCCAGTGACGTCTAAGGATGTATGCTGAGGAAATACTCAGAGGCCACACAGACACAGCCAGGGAGAGCTTTTGATAAGAGCAGTCTGAAACCGTGAGTGATGGTGTCCAGTGGCAGCACTCAACGTGAGCTGTGGTGTCAGGTGAAAAGAGTGAAAATCAGTATGTGTCACATACACCCTTCTCTGGTACATGAGGTGTGTACATGTTCACATACTTTTAGAAATGTTATTTGGCACTTCTGGGCAACATACGGATCTAAACCCCTCTGTGCCCCGTGCTGGTGGGCGGCACAGTCCTCCCTCCCCACTTCCCCAGCTGCGGGGCCCCAGGGAACCCTGACCTTCCTGCCCCAGCTCTCGCCAGCCCCCAGCCCGGAGCATCGGCCACCCTCCTCCTGGGCCCTCCCCCGCCCCGATTCCCCTTGGCTTGAAACCTGGTCCAGCCTCCTCTGAGCCCCTGCTGCCAAAAGTGAGCCCCTTCTGTGCACCCTCCTGGCCCGTCACGGTGACCCCAGCAGTTGCTGGGAGGTGACCGAGTGTTCCCCGTGTCCTGCGGATAAGGAGGCTGGGGAGGCTGAGTTCCCCCAGGGAGGCCTGGGCGAGGTGACCCCATCCCTCCTGAACAAGGCGATGGCGCCTTCATTAGCTGTGGTATCCTAGCAGAGGTGTGTAGGCGGAGACAGAAGTTCAGATTCCTAAAAATCATGCCACGGTCGCAACCAAGGGTGCAGGCAAGGCCACGAAAGCCCTCCCGGGGCCCCACGCTGAGGAGATCCAGGCGCTCAGGGCTGACAGCAGGTGGCCTGCGGGGTGCAGTGGGACGGGGGCCTGGGAATGCTGCAGTGTTCAGGGGGAGGACCAGTGTGCAGCAGGTGAGCCTGAGAAGGGGTGACAGGAGCCTGGGGGGCCACTCTGAGGCCCAGGGGCTGCTGGGAGGAGCCTGAGGCAGCTCTTGGGGGGGTCAGGAGGACAGCCCGGGAGTGGCAGGAATGGAAGCCGAATGCTGAGTGCAGAGAGGGAAGGGGAGGGGAGAGGGAGGCGGCTACGGCTACGGCGGGGCTGGAGCAGAGCCTACGTGCCTCACCCTCCAGGTGCGTGCACCCGAGACTCGCTCATTAGGCTCCGTCATGAGGCCTCCACACCTCGCAGAGAGCATGGCTGTGGTCACGGAGCTGTGGCCGGGAGCAGGCCCAGTGGCCGTGCAGTGAACCTCCATGCCCTGTGGGGGAAGGGAGTGTGGCTGTGGCCCAGTGACCACTCACCCCACAACTGGCCTGGAGCCTAGGAGAGCAGAGTGAGGCTCCCCCATGCTCTGCGTGCCCTGAGTCCCTGGACTTGGCCCACTGGGTGGTAGGTGCCCACAGGGGCCAGCCCCCAAGTCCCATGCTGCATAATTCGCTGGAGCTGCCCACCAAGACCAGCCTTTCCTGGGGGCCTGGACACCCGCAGTGTCAGGGGAGGAAAGCCCCTCATGTGGGGCGGCCTGGCTGACCCCCAGCCACGTCAGCAGGGAGGCGTCTCCCGCACCTACCTGCAGCCAGAGACGCTTGGAGCGCCAGCAGGGAGCAGAGGCCCAGCCCGCAGGCCTGGGGCGCCATGACAAGCCGCCTCTGCCGCCTGCCTGTTGACTCTCGGCAGGGGACGGTGGACAAAGTTCTCCGTGGTGGCGGCAGAGGGGCGGGGGAGGGCAGCTGGAGGCGGCCTGAATTCCCTGGCTGGCCCTGGCGGAGCAGAGGCAGCCTCAGCAAGAGTTCAGATGTGGGTGAAAATCACTCCCAGAGCAGCGGTGTGCCCCGGGGTCGGCAGTGTGTGCAGCCAGGGAGCATGTGGGGAGGCCTGGGCGGCCAGGCTGGGGCCCCTGCTGGCTGCGCATCCTTTGTTCGCATGGTGGATGGCACTGTGCCCAGGCGGCCACAGTGAGGCTGGCTGCCCACCCCTGGCTGCCTGGAGGCTGGGGGTTTCTCAGGAGGTGGACGTCCCGTGTTAGAATTGGAACCATCTGGGCCAGTGCCTCGGCTCACTAGACTAGTCCTCCGCCTGCAGCACCGGCACACCAGGTTTAGTCCTTGTTGGGGCGCCAGATTCTGTCCCAGTTGCTCCTCTTCCAGTCCAGCTCTCTGCTGTGTCCTGGGAGGGCAGTGGAGGATAGCCGAAGTGCTTGGGCTCTGCACCCGCATGGGAGACCAGGAGGAAGCACCTGGCACCTGGCTTCGGATTGGCGCAGCGCGCCGGCCACAGCAGCCATCAGGGGGGTGAACCAACGGAAGGAAGACCTTTCTCTCTGTCTGTCTGTCTCTCACTGTCTAACTCTGCCTGTCAAAAAATAATAAATAAATAAGAATTGGAACCATCTGGTAGAACACCAGGGGTCGATGTTCCCGCAGTAAATGTCCCTCCCAGGAGGGGTGGCCCTGGCCCTGCCTCAGCTCCTGCCACAGCTGGCTGGAGCTGCTGGGCCTCGGCTGAGCTCAGGCCACTTCCTGGCGGTGAGGTCCAGCTGCTGACTGTGGGGAGCAGCCGCAGGAGCTCTCAACTCCTGCAGCGACGCGGACTTCGGAGCAGCTCAGGGAGCGGTCATGCGCAGGTCTAGCTCCGGCTGGGGACGCCCCCTCTCAGAGCGCTGGTCTGATCCCGGCCTGTAATGCGCAGGTCTAGCTATGGCTGGGGACGCCCCCCCTCAGAGCGCTCGTCTGATCCCGGCTGCCCTCCTTCCCATCCCGCTCCCGGCTAACGTGCCTGGGAAAGTAGCAGAGGATGCGGCGAGTGCTCGGATCCCTGCACCCACAGGAGATACCTGGCTGGGGTTCCAGGCTCCTGGCTTCAGCATGGCCCAGGCTTGGCCGTGACAGCCATTTGGGGAGTGAACCAGCGGATGCATCTCCCTGCCTCCCCACCCCTCCTCGTCACCCTGCTTTCCAATCAGTCTGGGCCACCCTCCAAGCCATCTCGTGTTTGATGTCGCCCCACCGCGCTCCCTGAGTGACAGCAGTGGGGAGAAGGGGCGACACCGGCCCTCACCCCCCAGCTGGAGTTGGGCTCGGCTGCTCTCAGTTCCTCCTGTGGGGCTCAGGCCGAGCGTCCTCCACCTTTCTGGGCAGCCCTTGGGGACCACTGCTCACCTGTGGCTGCTCTCCCCGTACCCAGGGCCTCCCTTCCAGAGCTGCAGGCGGGGCCATGGCCTCAGCCACACGCAGCCACCAGGGGTCGCTCTGGAGCCCCATGGCTGTGGCTCCTGGTGAGCTGTGTGTGGGTCTCAGCAGCTAGTTCCTGGCACCACGTGTCTGGCCACACCGTCGTGGTGGCCGCACAGCTCTGTGTGTTTGTGATGCCAGGGGCGGGGCCCTGTGCCACAATCACACCTGCTTGCAGACACCGCTCTGTGCACATGCCACACTCGCACCTCGTGTGTGTACACACTGCCCATCTGCACATGGCACTTGTTCACGTGCACGCCACACTCACAGACACCACTCAGACTTCTGCAACCCCATGGGGTTGGCCTCACCCTGGGCTCAGGGCTGCCCACTGCTCCCAGTGCTCCACTGGAGGTGCAGAGAACCCCCCTGAGCACTTGTCCTGCTTCTCACCTGGCTCCCGAGGCTGTGGGTGAAGAGAAATTCATCACGCGATGGACTCAGATTTATGCGTATTTTTCTCTTTGCCCATCCTGTGAGTACAGCATTCTTGGTCTTTTGTAAACCTCTCCTTTCCCAAGCTGACAAGGTTAGCCTGGTCCCTTCTAATAGTCCTGACTGTTTCCAGTTGAGAGACATAATTCATTGCGTGTCCACAGGAAAGCGGCTGAGCCGGCCTCATGGGCAGCTCCCTGAGCTCACAGTTGATCTGACTGCCCCACTGGTCCTGTGCACACACAGCTGTGGGGAGTCCTGTGGTTGCCGACTGCAGCTTTGCAGCCAACCCGCAGCTGGCCGGCAAGCTCCCCTCGTGTTGTCCCTCCCACTGCCTGACGTCTCATGACTACACTGAGACCGTTACTCCTCCACGCACACTAAACCAGCTTCCTGATCCCACAAGAACTCATTAAATGTTAGTTTAGGGGAGACCTGCCATTTTGGTGACTTGCTCTTTTTTATTCACAAGGGCAGGAGAGAGAGAGCGAATTGCCTGTCAGCTGGTTCACTGCTCAGATGCCCACAATGGCTGGGGCTGGGCCGGGAACGAAGCCAGGAGCTGGGGTCTGAGCGCAGGTCTGCTGCTGCCTCCCAGGGTCTGCATTAGCAGGAAGCTAGAGTTAGGAGCACAGCGGGGACTCGAACCCAGGCCCACCAGCGCGGGGTGCAAGCATCTTAGTTGCTAGGCCAAACACCCGCCCTGATTTTGGGCTTCTTTTTGTAACCTTCAGTTAGGTTTCCTAACATCGTGCACAAACTCTGTTGTGTTCATGTGTTATGCTGTGATCACGGCTGGGCTGCTAGTGACGTCTTGTGGGCTGGCTGGAGGGTGCACCCTGTGGCCGCTGCGAGTTCTCACCATTGCTCTCACGCTGTGCTGCCCACACGCTGGTCCCCTGAGTAGCTCTCGGTGCCCCTGCACTGTTCTGCCCTCAGCAAGGGGCTCTGAGCTGGGGCTGGGAGATTTTGTTAGGCATACAGCATCAGGATGGAGAATTTTCTCCTCCTCCTACTTGGCTGAACCTAATAAATGAATGTTGAATAAAGCTTGGGTTTTTTTGCATCTGTTACACTGGGGATGTTTGTCACAGTGCCCAAGCATGGCGCTCCTTTTCTGATACTGGGCCATATTGCATTGCTGGGACACATTTACTCAGTTAGAATGCACTTTTTATATCGTACAGTGAGGTTTTATTGGGAGTGTTGCCTTCATAGGCATTTCTCCTCACGCGGTGTTTGTCAGGTCTGGGTGCCAAGGTTCAACTTGCCTCCTGAGCTGGTGGCGTTGCTCCCCTCCTCTCGCTTTGGTTTGTGTAAACAGACTGTGTCCACTAAACCACCGGATCTGGATCCATGCACGGGTAGTTAGCTGGACTGGTTAATCACCAACCCAAGTGTTTGAGTGTTTCTTGATCAATTTCAAAAATTTGTTTTTAAAGGAAATGTCCTACTTGTCCTTTTTTCAGATGCATTTGTGGGAAGTTGTTCACGTTGCTGCTCTCATCTGAAAGCTTGTCCTTGTGAAGTCTCCCAGTTTTGTGTACGTTGGTCTGTACTAGGTCTGTCGAGGAACAAGGTGTCTCTTGGCTGCTTTGTTTTGCTTTTGTTGGTTGAACATATTCCTTCTTCATGCTTTCCGTGAGGGATGCCTTTTTTTGTTTTTATGGTTTATTCGTTTTAAAGGCAGAGTTAGGGAGACACACAGGTCTTCCATCCCCTCCATTCCCCAAATGGCTGCAGTGGCCTGAGCTGGGCCGATCCAGAGCCAGGAGCTGCTTCCAGTCTCCCACGTGGGCGCAGGGCCCAAGGACTTGGGCCATCTCCCGCTTTCCCAGGCCACAGCAGAGAGCTGGGTCGCAAGTGGAGTAGCGAGACTTGAACCGGCGCCTACACGGGATGCAGGCCCTGCAGGGGGCGGCTTCACCGGCTGCCCCCCATGGGGCCCAGTCTTTTGAGGCTGTCTTCTCGCTGGCTCATCGGTCCTGTGGGCCTTGCTGCTCAGCAGGGCGTTGGCTGCAGCCGTCAGGCTCTGGCGTGCAGACCCTGAGAGCCTAGAGTGGGGGCCCGGGCACCTCCTCTCGGGCCCAGGACTTAGAGGCGAGCCTTGCTAACCATCTCTTTGGCTGGTTTGCAAGCAGGCTGTGTACGCACGTTCCACGTGTGCTAAAAACAGCGCCTGCTTTCCTTTCTCTGGACAGATGCGTGTCGGCTCTGACGTGATCCGGCCCGCTCCGCTCTGAGCGTCCCTGCCAGGCGCGTGGGGACAGAGGCTGCACACGGCGGCGCTCGCCGGGATTTATTCAGACTGCATACAATAAAGACTCTGCGCTTTAAATTTCATTTACATCAGCAGTAAAAAAAGTAACAGTGGATGGAACGCGACGTTTAAAGTGCCTTTGGGGGGGGTGCAGAAGAGCCGCAGCTCCGACCCCAGGGGCGCACTTCCGGCTGTCCTCCCGCGCTCTGGAGGTCCGGCCAGGGCTGGCTCTGGGTGCCCAGGGCGGGTGCGGGGCGGAGGCGGCGAAGCCGAGGCTCCCACGGTGGGGGGCGCCGGAGCGGGAAGGGCTGTGTAGACCCGCGCTCAGCAGCATGGGGACGATGGCTACATCTGCAAGGACTGCATGTCACACACATGAACACACATGAACATACATGAACACACAAACGTGTGCCCAGAGGGCTGCAGAAGGGCTTTCCGAGAACAGATCTATGTCAGAAACACAAGCAAGGGAAGCCGAGCTCCTGGTCCAGTCCAGCCGTGGTCGGTGAACTCGCTGTGCTCGCACGCGTCTGGCCCTGGGCCGAGGGGAACCGGCGCCCGCATGGGAGGCGCCCGCCGGGGTCGGCGTGGCCCTCACGGGACCCCGCACTCGCCTCCACGTTCGTTCAGGACCAGGAATGTCCGTCAGTGAGCGCCTTTACAAAGCCGAGCCCCTGGCGTCGCTGTAGGAAAGGCTGAGTTTGGAGGGACAGTGCCACTCTCCTGTGAGGACGGAACCCGCTCCCCGCGGCCTGGGCGGTAAAAACAGCGTGGTTGGATGTAAACCCCGGTAACAAAAAATACTTTTATATCAAATACAGTATCAAATTGTCATGTCATGTAAACACAGTGATTCTTGGTAAAGACGTGAGGCCAGGGCACCCAAAAATGGCCACGGGTCAATCCCTGCTGAGAGAACCAGAAACCTGCGCCGCGCGAGCGCCCCGCCCCTCTCTGCTCGGGCGTTTGGTCAGGGGGTCCGGGCTCCTCCTGGAAGCGACTCCGCCCACGCGCCGTTCCTGCCCAGACGCGTGGGGCCGGGGCGGCCCTGCACCTTCCCCAGGGCTCCGGCCCGCGCCGTCCACTTCCGGGCCCGCCTGGGGGGGGGACGCCCTGGACGCCTCGGGGACCTGCCGCCCTGGAGCCGGTGGCGCGGCTAGGGCCCGAGTTGCCGGGGTCGTGGTCGCCACGCCGCGGGGCGCCGCTCGCTCGCGGGGGTCCGGGCGCGGGTCCGGGGCGCCGCGGCCTCAGGCGTCCGCCGCTAGCCCTGCAGGTCAGAGAAGGCGGCGTGGCAGCCCTCGCTGCAGCTCGACGAGTTGCTCAGGGCGGCCGAGCCCGGGCTCGACTCTGCGGGGAAAGCAGGCGGAGACGGGCGGCTGCGGGCTGCCGCCGCCCCCGCACGCACGCACGCCCGCCCCTGCGCCCGCAGAGCGCCCGGCGCCTACCTGAGCTGCTCAGACACTGCGCCGAACCCGACTTGCGCAGGAGGCCGCTCAGGCTGCCGGCCGGCACCCAGCCCTCGGCGCCGCTCGTCAGGTCCCGCACGTACCTGCAAGAGGCGCGGGCAGCGGCTCCACCGGGTGCCGGCGGAGGCCGAGCGCGGCGCGGCGGCGGCGGGCGCGGGGGTCTTACCAGAGGCCCTCGGCGCCCTCCTCGACCACCTCCACCACGTCCCCGCCCTTCACGGCCAGCGTGCCCGGGCCCCCCTTCTCGCTGTCGGCCGTCACCGTGTACTTGCCCGGGACCTGCGGGAGCCGCGCGTCAGCACACGGGCAAGCCAGGTCTGCCGCGGAGCGCCGTGGGCTGCGCGCCCCCCGCTCCCCGCAGCCGGCGCCCCTCTCCTCGCCCACAGCTGCCCGCCACCCTGTGCAAGGGCAGCTGCCTCCGTTCAGTTCCTGCGACACGGCCTGGTGCCCGGAGGAGCAGGTGCTGTCCCCAGGGGGCGCAGGGGTCCCCAGCTCCCGTGGCAGCCGACCGACCGGGCGTGCCCAGCTGCTGTCTCCCCCCCGGAGCTGCCCTCTGATCAGGCCCCACACCCGGAGCAGCCTGGGTAGGACCCCCAGGTACTTCCGCCGTGCACGCTGTCCCCGCTGCCCTCCCCTGGCCCGCGGGCTGTGCGGGGAGCCTCCGGAGCGGCCTGCCCAGCCCTTTGCCGCCCGGGGCCTCTGCAGCCCCCGTGTTTGTCACACAGCAGAGGGCGCCACCCCAAGACCGCCTGGATTCTGCCTGAGCCGCAGGTGTGCGGCTCGAAGAAAGCTCAGCGAGGTGTGGACTGCCCCCTGCACGCCACGCTGGCTCATGGCAGCCGTGGGCACTGAAACATCTACCTCAACCGGCCCGGGCTGAGCGGCACCCATCGGGACCCCGTCTCGGGGCGGCCGGAGTTACCAGCTTCCGGGGACCCAGGCCCCCGTCGTCCTCCGCGTCAGACGAGTTCACCAGCTCCTCGGCGCTTGACCAGCCGCCGTCGTCCTCGGGGGCCTCCAGCGAGTGCGAGGTTTTGCTCCAGCCTGCGAAAGGAGCACACCCCAGTGAGGACGGGCCTCGCGCGGAGGGTCTGCCTAGATGCCACCCACCCCTGACGAGTGCCGCAGGTCGCGTGGGGGCGGGGGCTCTGCAGCAGCTGGGCCAGCCCGGGTTGGTGAGCTGTCGCCCGCCTGCTCTGAGCCCCAGAGCCGACGCCCTGAGGGTGAAGAGGTTTCAGTAAGAGCCAGACATTGAACACGCAGCACACCGGCCTGGAAGGCAGCTTCTCCCCTGAGGCCCTGCCCCGGGCGCAGCCTGGCTGCAAAGTCGCGCCTCTGGCCAGGTTTCCTGGCTGCAGCCCACCCAGCCCGGTCGGCACACGAGGACTGAAACCCACGTGCCGACCGCATTACGGCCCCGAGGGAGCGGCCGGGGGACTCCGACGCTGAACAAACCCCCGTCAGTGCCGAGGACAGTGACCGCGGGAGCTCACTCCCGTGGGGCTCAACACAGCTGTGTGCTCAGACGACGCGGCCAGCACACCAGCACGCTGGGAAAATCGGCACGCGGCACCCCAGCCCCTCCGAGTTACAGCGCCCCCTGCTGGCAACGCCCAGAGAAGGCAGGGAAGCTGTGCGGAGGCAGTGGGCGCCCGGGCATTCCCTTAAGCCCACGGGGCCCTAGGCTGGCCAAGGTCACGGCCCCTGCACGGGCTGAGCCCCACCCTGCCAGGTCCTGGCTACACCTGAGCCCTCTGGGGTGACTGGGGCAGGTGGGCGGCCCAGCAGCCAGCAGTGGCGGGCGTCACGCCAGGCCGGCGACTGCAGGAACTGGGCAGTGGCGAGTTTCCAGCTGCAAACCACTGGCCCGTGTCTTCCCCTGAGAGCGTGCGCCTGGCAGGATGAGGCGGTGCAGTGGGCAAGGCCCAGCTGCTGCTTACAGCCCGCGCACGCTGGCGCCGGGGCCTCCAGCCCCTCCTCACTGAGCACGCAGAAGCCAAACTGAGGACAGCGAGGCAGGAAGAGGTGGCCGCAGCACTGCCAGTCAGGAGGGTTGGTACAGAAGCCACTGTGCGGCCGGACAGCGAGAGGCGCCAAGGGCCAAGGAGAGCCCGCCTGGCCGCCATGCAGAACAGGGAAGCCTGCGGCCATGGAGCTCCCAGGAGTGGCCGGGACATGGTGGGGTTGGCAGGGTGCTTGCCCGAAACGCCTGGGGCCGCGATGGGGACCCTGTTCAGGTGGCACCCGTGCCGCCGACTGGGAAACAGGGCAAGCTGCGAACCAGGAACCTCACAAGCCCAGCCCACGCCTGGCCCAGCAGCGCAGCTCCGCTTGGGCCACTGCTGCCGGCCCACAGCCTGCGCTGCCTCCCGACTGCCGGCTTCACCCGGTGATGCGCGGCCGGGGTGCGCGGGGTCCGCCTGCGCCAGGCTCACTCTACCTCGCAGACCAAAAGGCGTTGGGTCGCTCTTTACTTCATGTCGCTTAGCTTTTTTGTCAGGACTGGTGGGAGAAGCTGCAGGGGGAGGAAGAGGCACAGATGGGGGAGGGGGGAGAGGAGGGGAGGGGAGGAGAGAGCGAGCCAGGGGGAGGGGAGAGAGGAGACAGTGCTGAGAGCAGGCGGCGGCCCAGTGACAGATGCTGGGGCCGGGCGAGGGCTTTTGTGAGCAGGTGGCGATGGCCCAGGGGTCCGGGGCGGGGCTGGGGGCCGCCTCCAGGTGTGCACTACCAGAGTTAGCGGTTCCTCTGTTTCAAGTCCAAGGCCAGTCTCAGTTGTACAAAAGGACAACAGGCCCAGGGCCGGGGGCCTGAGCGTTCTGGGGCTGGCGCTGGCCTTTGTCAGCCCGCTTCCTGCCCAGGGTGCTGGTCAGCAGCCCTGCCCGCTGCCAATGCCCAGCACAGCTGGCAGAAGAGGGCCCTCGGCCTGGGGGGGGGGCGGAGAGGAGGTGGCCGGCTTGGTGCAGCCTCTGGGTCCGAGAGGCTGGCCTACAGGTGTTCAAGGCCACAGTACCCCTAAAAGATGGCTCTGGATGCCCAGACGGAGCCGGGCTGCCCCCAGGTGTGCCCGTGAGTGGCCAGCACGGGCTGAGGACAGACGCTGCTGCGTGCCACGGGGAGCACACGCTGTGGCCATGCCATTACCTCTCTGGTCTTGAGGGTCCCTGCGTGCTGGGGTGGGGGGCTCTGCTCCAGGCACCCACCTTGGCCCTTCTCGGGGGCCTTGGGCAGTGAGGAGCCCACGTAGCCCTCCAGGCTCAGGGGGTCGGTCTTCCGTTCTTCCAGCTTTTTGACGTTTTTCGTGCTCCCTCTCGAGGGACTGACGGCATCACACACATGGAGAAAGAAACGGGGTCTGAGGCTCGGACAGCTGCAGGCCCCCAGCCATCCCCCCAGCGTCCTGGGTGCCCCCCTGAGCCCGAGCGGCGGCGGGACAGCGAAGCCCTTCCTAGGAAACAGGTCTCTGGTGGCGGGGGGTGGGGTGGGTTCCATCTGTCACGAGGACACCTGCTCTGCTGCAGTGACTAGAAGCAGCCGACAGGGCGGCACCGTGGCACAGTGGGTCAGGCCCACAGCCTGCAGTGCCAGCCCACAGGGGCGCCAGTTCAAGTCCCGGCTGCTCCACTTCCGGTCCAGCTCCCTGCTGGTGCACCTGGGAAAGCAGTGGAAGATGGCCCCTGCACCCACGGGGGAGACCAGAGGAAGCGCCTGGCTCCAGTACAGGCCGTTACGGCCATTTGCGGAATGAACCAGCGGATGCAACAGGTCTCTGTATCTCCTCTCTGTAAGTCTGCCTTTCAAATAAATTAACTGAAAAAAAAAAAAGGTGGCTGACAGACAAAGCATGAAGAACAGGAGAAAAAGAACAGGAAAACGGGCAGGAGATCTACAAGGAAGCACGTGCAGGCCCAGCCCGACAGGTGCGCCCCCTGCTGGCGGCAGCCTCAAGTCCCGCCTTAGCCTGGAGCCCCCAGGCCGGACCAGGAAGCCACAGGAAGTGGTCTGGTGGGGCCACCGGCGAGGCTGCAGGGAAGGCCCTGCTGGGGACAGCGTGCTCACCTGGTGCTGGCCGGCGCCGGCAGAGGCAGGCTCTGGGACTGCTCCAGCGCCCGGTGCTGGCTGGCCTCTGGGGGGACAACACCACGCAGGGCTCACCACGATGGCTGCGGGCGTCCCTGCCCCTAGCACACTGTGCACCCTGCGGTGCTCGCGTGAAGGCGGGGGCGCAGCGGCCTCACCTCTGCAAGCCTGCAGCTGGCTGGTCAGCACCTTGCGGATCTCCGTCACCCACGCCGCCTTGATCTCAGGCGTTGGCGCCTGCCCAGAGCAACACCGGGCGCTGAGCGCTCGGCCCCGACGCAGCGTCCTCTCATCTGCACCCTGGGCTCCAGGGGTCCGCCTCCGCCCTCGGACTGCACAGGGCCCGCCTCCGCCCTCCTACCTGCACGATGTACACTTCCTCCCGGGCGTTGTACCAGATCTCGAACTTCTTGCTGTCACCCTTCACGTTCTCGGTGATGCCGACGGCGGCCATCTGCCAGCACAGGGCAGGTGGGCGGGTCAACGCGGGCACCGCCGTGCGCCGGGGCCGAGGGGCAGACCCCGCCCGGGCCCTCGCTCACGTTCAAGGACTGCTTGTAGCTGTAGGATGGGGCTTTCTCGTAGCCCTCCCCGTTCTCCTCCCGCTTCTTGCAGAAGAGCACGGCCTTCTCGTGCAGGAACAGGTGGCGCTGCATGGGCTTGAACCGGGCCAGCTCCTTGACCTTGGTGTGGCCCCGCTTGTGGTCGGTCCACACGCTGAACGAGCCCTGCATCAGCAGCCTGCCCAGCTCGCTGAGGTTGCCCTGGAACCAGTGGCTGCGTCAGCCCTGCCCAGCACGCCACCAGACTGCAGGGGCGGGGCCGAGGCGTGCACACGCACAGTGGACCCCTAGGGCGGCCCCGGGCCTCCTCGCGCCTCTGGGCAGGGACTTGGGTCAGTGTGGCCAGCAGGGCAGTCACACAGCACGAGACGTGGACACAGCCAGTGTCAGTGTGGGAGCCCTGTGCTTCCCCGCTCTTCGCTCAGACTGCTGACAGCCCTCGCCCGCATCTCAACATTAATTACAAAGGCGACCAAGGGCGAGTGCGGAGGCTGTGCGGAGGCAGACGTTAGGGAGGGGAGACACCTGTCTCTGGCCCACACGCCCCCGCGAGACCAGCAGGGACAGGCCTGACGGGCGTCCCTGCTGCACAGCTGCCCGCCTGACCAGGAGCCTCAGGCCCCAAGCCCCACCCAGACCTGCTGACCCCGACCCCGGCACACGCAGCCTCGGCGCGGGCTTACGTCGTAGCCGGTGATGGCGATGAGGTGCATTGAGTCGTTGACGGCCTTGAGGATGCCCAGGATGGAGCTGAGCGCCTCCTGCAGGTCCTCGGCCCCCTCACAGTGCTTGCTGTACTTCAGCATCTCCTGGGCGGGCATACGGGCGTGGTGGGCACGGCACACGCCCACGGCAGCCACCCGGGCTCCCACACACAGCAGGTGCAGACCCTGGGCGGGGGCTCTGCACAGCGCCCCACGCCTACACGCTGCACCCACGCCTGCCCACTGTGCCCCCCTGCCCCAGTCTCAGGACACTGCCCCGCCGGCCCAGCAACTCCTCGAAACCAGGAGCTAGGCCAGACAGACGCCGCAGATCGGGAGCTGTGTGCTCGAAGGTGCACAGGGCACGTCCCCCTCCCCTGCACTGCCTTGCGCACAGTGGGGCTCCAGCCTGTCGGGCACAGGACAGTCTGAGGAAGTGGCTCTGAGGCCTGGGGCGTGGCCTGGTCCAAGCGAGGCCCCTGGGCGGGTGGGCGCGGGGCAGGTGCGGGGGGACTCACTTTGAGCAGCAGCTGGTACTTGGTGACCCTCTGCACGGGCTTCAGCAGGTAGGAGTCCAGGCTCAGCTTGTGGTCCAGCTTCCTCTGGCACTCCTGGGCCGCAGAGAGCCGTTGGGCCTGCGGTTTCAGGACCGGGCCAGTGTGGGGGCGCGGGGCAGGGCAGGGGCCTACCTGGAAGAAGGGGCAGTCGGAGCACTGTCGCCACAGGCTCTCGGAGCGTGGCTTGTTCTGGCAGTACTTCTCGTAGATCTGGAACTCCTCCATCTGCATGGGGGACAGAGCGCCTGCTGTGCCGCTCCACGCGTGTGCAGGCCCTGCCCGAGCACAGCACAGGCAGGTGTGGCCGTGAGTCCTGCAGGGCTGTCTACGTGACTGCACGGCCAGGGCCTCCTGTGAAACCAACACCAGGTACCGGGCCAACACGCCTGAGCCCCGCGTGAGCCCACGGCTCCCAGGCACCTACCAGGACCCAGCAGTCAAGGGGCCCAGGGGTCTTAGGGGATGCGGCCGTCACCAGGGCACAGGGGTCTCGGGGATGTGGCCGTCACCAGGGCACAGGGGTCTCGGGGGCGCGGCCGTCACCAGTGGGAACGGCAGGGCAGGCTGTGTCTCCTGCACCCGCCCCCTCCTTGCACGGAGTCCTTGCAGCCCTGGCCTTAGTCTCGTGAAAGCTTGGCAGAGTTGGCTTTCTGCCTTGGGACAAACGGCTGCTGCCCAGGGCACCGCACAGACCTCCCCCTGTGAGACAGCTCCTAGGGCAGCCCCGCGGTGCTGTCCACATGGGGCGTGGCCACCCCTGCCAGCCACCACTGGCCAGTGGCTCTGCCTGGCCGGCCCAAGAACCTGAGCTGCTGAGCCTCTCCCAGGAGCCCCCGTTGCTGCTGCTGCCGCCGCTGAGGACCCCACTCATGACCAAGCGGCCCCTGGAGTGGACACAGACGCCGCCACCAGCGTCTCAGCCTCCAGGCCCGCACTCCACGCACACCACTCTGCTTCCTGCTATGGGAGCTGCCTTTTCCACATCGCGTGGCGCAGCGTGACGGGCTCCCGTGGGATGGCAGGGGAGGACCTGCCCCTGGCCCTTCCTGCTCGCCAAGCCCTGCCACCAGCCCCTCACGGTCGCGGTGGCCCCGCCATCTCGGAGAAGAAAACGGGGCTCAGGCCAGCAGCTGAGGCACACAGGGCCCGGGGCCCGCGGCCGCCAGCTCAGGGCCCCCAGGACTCCCACTGGCCAGTTTTTTGTTTCCTCTCTCCGTGGAACTGAAAAAGCGCTGTTCCTTTGGCCGTGCGTCTGAGCCACGGGAGGAAAGTGACAGCTGCGACAGTGACAAAGGACAGGCTGGCCCACACTCACCCTCTCCAGGAAGCACCTCCCGACCAGCTCCGGGCAGTCGGTGTAGTTCTCCAGCTCCCTCAGGAATATCCTGGGCAAGCGAGGATCGTGAGGCGGCAGCCACCAGGGCCCTCCATGTTCCACTGGGGCGGCCAGCGCCCGGCCTCGGGACCCTGCAGCCCACACCCGGGCTCCCTGGCATGGCCACAGCACGGCTGACCCCAGGCTGGCCGTGCCTCACCGTGGGCGCAGGCGTTCCTGGCAGCCCAGGCCAGGGCGCACGGTCAGGGGCCCCTGGGGGGCCGTGCCCAGGGGTCCGCCCTGTGCAGTGCCCAGCTCCCAGATGGGGCCGTGCCCCCCACGCTTCTGCCTGGCACCTGCCCCTGAGGCAACACTGAGCAGGGCACAGGCAGGGGGCTGTGCTCCCCTCCCCGAGCCCAAGGACAGGCTCCCCGGCGGAGGACCTGCCGCCCCCTCTCTGAACAGAGAGAGACAGTGACGACGGGGGAGCGTCCCCAGCTCCCGCTGCTCCCCAGGCAGCAAGGACCGGGCCTACCCCGCACCACCTCTCTCAGGGCACAGGCCATGTCCTCCTGCCTGCTCCCTGGGGCTCAGGACAGCGTGTGCCCACGCTCCCCTCCCCCAGCAGCTCCCATGCGTCACAGGGAACTGATGCACACGGAAATCAAAGCAGCTCGGTTGGCCCCCGGAGGCCGACACGGACGGTGCCTCTGGTTACCATCCCTCGGGAGTGGCCCTGGGCACTACACGGGTGCTGCTGCGTGGTGAGGCCTTTGGGGTCCCCCACGGTGCCCCATGCTCCCCTCTGGGGAAGACTGCTCCCCTGCAGCTCGGGGCGGGGGGAGCAGGGCTGGGCTGCTCCGGGGGGGGGGGGTCTGAGCCCCTTCCTGCTGCAGGTGGACTGTTTTTAATTCAGCAAGGTGCCCAAGGACGTGCCCCTCCACCCTCTGCAGAGATCCACGCAGAGCCCAGGGACCCTGCAGACCACGCGGGGACTGGGGCGGCCAGGGCAGGCCTCACCTGTTGTGGAAGTGATAGATCTCCTCCATGTTCCCAAACAGAACGCCCTTCTTGCTGAGCAGGCCGGGAGACAGCAGGTGCGCCATCAGGGGGTTCTCCATCTCAGCCGCGTAGCCCTGCCAGGGGCAGAGGTCGCTGACCCTACCACAGAGTGCCGGGTGCTGGCACCGCTGGCGCTGGGTCAGATCCCCTCGCGTGTACCATGGGGAAGTGGGCAGGCGATTGCTGGGACACACGTGGCTGGGGTCAGATCCCCTCGCGTGTACCACGGGGAAGTGGGCAGGCGATTGCTGGGACACACGTGGCTGGGGTCAGATCCACTCGCGTGTACTGTAGGGACGTGAGCAGGTGATCACTGGGACATGTGTGGTACACGTGCCTACCACAGGGGGCGTGGTTAAGGGCACCAGGCCTGCACATCCGCCCTGTCCTGCCCCTGACGTGCGTGTCCCCGCCCCTCCCCGGTGCCCCGCATCCAGCCCCACCTCCAGGACGCACAGCAGCTCCTCCACGTAGGCGCGCTCCGTGTCCAGCAGCTCATTCATCACGTGCCTGGGGTGCAGGGGAGCGGCACGAGTCTCACCGAGGCCACCTGGCAGGTGCACCCCCTCCACTGCTCGGCCCGCCTGTCCCTGTCCCGGACCCCGCCCCAGGCTCCATGGAGCCCCCAACCTCCCTCTGGCTCCCTCCTCAGCCAGCTCAGCATCCTGCAGCCGCCCCCACCCTTCAGTTCCTGGGAGGGGTCATGACCTCCACGCTCCTGCCTGCTCGTGTCCACACAGTGCATATCCCACAACACCCACACGCGTGTCCCTGCCCACACGGTGCACATCCCACAACACCCACACGCGTGTCCCTGCCCACATGGTGCACACCCCACCAGCGTGTGTCCCTGCTGTGCAAGTCACCCCAGCGCCCACCTGCGCAGCACGGCCAGGCTCTCCTCCTCGTCCCCCGCGCAGCTGCCGCGGCCCTGCCGGTTCTCACTCACTTCACTCTGGGGATGGAAGGACAGGTCAGCCTCCACCCAGGAAGGGGCTTTGGGCCAGAGCCCAGCCCCACTTCCCACGTGGGGACAGTGTGGGTCCCACAGGGATGAGGGGAAGAGGACCGTGGTCATCCTTGGAGGCCCAGGGACCCAGGAGGTGGTCACAGAGAACCAGCCGGGCGCCTCCCCCCCCCCCCCCATGTCCACCATGGGCGAGGCGGGGCCGCTGCAGCCTCACCTTGGCCCTCCGGTAGGGCCCTCTCCGCAGGGGGCCACCCTCGGGGCTGGAGCTCTCTGGACCACGCCAGCCGCCTACGGAGGGGAGGGGGCAGGACAGTGTGGGCTGTGCCAGCAAAAACGGGTGATGGTGGCCAGGCAGGCCTTTCCCAGGACAGCCCCGCTGCTCCCCCACACGGGTCAGAAATTGCTCTCCTGGGCCCAGCGTGCCAAGGGCTGGCCAGCCTCTGGTGGGCTTGAGGGAACCGGTGCCGGAATTTGCCAGAGCTTGGAAGCCGGCATGCCCAAGTTCGACTGAGGGAGGAGGGGGCCAGGGAGGTGATGGGGGCAAAACCCAGGAAGTGGGGCTGTGGCCCACGTGGTCTGCAGAAGCATGGCTCGGAGGCGGGGGCAGCACAGGCTGCCTGGGACGCAGGCGTGAGGGCACACCCTGGGTGGGGGCGGTGCAGGGGGAGGAACATCAGGGGAGCTCCTGGCATGCTGCCAGCTCTGCGGCCAGGCAGGCTCGCCGGGAACGGCTCATCTCGGCGTCGTCACAGCCGCTGGCCCCCGCAGAGATGGACGCAGGGCCGCTGGGCCTGGTCACACACGGGGTCCCCTCAGCTGGGGCAGGTGCAGGGGAGCAGTGCATCCATAGAAGTGTGTGTGGCCCCTGCAATGCACGGAGCC
>CM027393.1:117387821-117408895 GCA_015711505.1 Sylvilagus bachmani | reverse complement strand
CCCACACGGGACCCAGCACCCACGGGACCCAGCACCCACACGGGACCCAGCACCCACACTGGCCCAGCACCCACACGGGACCCAGCACCCACACGGGACCCAGCACCCACACGGGACCCAGCACCCACGAGACCCAGCACCCACACGGGACTCAGCACCCACACTGGCCCAGCCCCACCCACGCTCGTATCAGCCTGGCCTGCACAGCCCACGTGTCCCAGGAGAGGTGTGTGGATCACACAGTGTGGCCGCCCTCCCAAGCTCACTTAGCCTGGACTGACACTGGCCACGGCTGCAAGGACAGAGGACGTGGCCCAGTCTCAGCAGCCCGGTGCTGTGGGTGCCACAAGAGGGCTCCCTGCAGAGAGGGGGCGGGCAGGAGTCGGCGATGAAAGGGGACAGAGCTCCAGACGGGGGGGGATGAGGAGGCTCTGGGGCGGCCGGCGGTGGTCACTGCCCAGCCGCGCCAGGTACCCGCGCCGCCACTGCGGCCTCCCGGGCTCCGCCCCAAACTCGGCAGCTCTGACACGAGGCGTGGGCAGCATCTTGCTGCTGCACTGACACTGCCCCCAACTGCACCTTTAAAATGCTGTCTTATTTCTATGCCAGACTGAAAACGCCACTACTGACGGCAAACATTCGCATCCCAGGTGGCTGTGTGGTGCAGCCGTTCCCATCCATAGCAGAGGCCCCGGGTTCCAGTCCCAGCTCCGCTTCTGCCCCAGCTTCTGGCTGACGTGCACCCTGGGAGGCGTGACGGCTCGGGTCCCTGGGTCCCTGCCACGCACGTGGGAGATCTCGATGGAGGTCTGGGATGCTGCCTCCAGCCTGGCCAGCGCTGGCTGTGGCAGGCATGTGGGGGGTGACCAGCAGATGGGAGGTCTTGTCTGTCTGTCTGTCTGCCTTTCAAAAACCAATCAAGTCCCAGTGCAAACAGATGTTCTCGCCTCCAGGGGTAGGGACAGTGCTAGAAGCAAAGGCCGCAGGTGACCCGGAGGAGAAGGGGGGGGGGGGTGCATGGGGGGGCGCAGCGGTGCCCGACTCCACAAGGAGCAGAAAAGCGAGGGGCGGGCTCACGGGGAGCAGGGGGCCGGGTCCACAGTGCCGGGGAGGGCGCAGGGAGCCTGCACAGGCCCCGACCCGAGCCCCGGCCAGCGCTGCCACTGCCACCCAGCCACCACAGTCAGGTTTTGGGTCATGCCCGGCCAAGCAGAACCCGAACCCAGGCAGGTGCTCCACAGCCTCAAGTGTCCCGTGGCCACACAGCAGGCCTGAGGGCCGAGCCTGGGAGACGGCCCATGCCAGCCACGGGGGACTGAGGTCAGGCCCAGGGAAGGTTGACCAGCCCCTGGCGACTGCCGGGCGGTTAATCTGCAGCCAAGCTGCCTGCCGAGCGCCCGCCGGACAAGTTAATGATAACCGGGCTCTGTACCTAGTAAACAGCCAGGCACTGACAGGCCTGCTTCCCAAGCCCCCGCTGGATCAGCAGGGACCCTGCCCTGGGCCCCGGGGGGAGCCGCCTTCCTGTTGGGTTCCCCGTGCACATCCTGGGAACCCTGGGCGCCCAAGGACCCTACACTTCCGGGGCTTCTAACCCTGCAAAACCACTCAGTCGCTGTGCTGGTAGGGCAAACTGCACTCGGCCAGGGTCACAGACCCAGCCCAGCCAGTGCCCTCCGGAGAGGTCAAGGCTGAGACCACCAGGGGCTGCACCCACGGAGGCCCCAGGTCAGTGTGTGGCGAAGCTGCCACCAGCCAGCCCACACGTGGCACGGAAGCCCTGGCACGGCCCTCGGCGTGGTGGTGTGCATTCAGGACGGGGAGGGGGCTCCAGCGTGGGACGCCGCAGAACCAAGTCTGCACCCAAGAAGCCCCCGGTCCAGGCCCCAGGTCCAGGCCGGAGCAGCACCAGCATTCTCTCAGACCCGCCTCCCTGCCGGGCAAGCTTGGGTGCACACTGCACTTCCAGCTGGCACCGGGCCGCCCTGCCAGGCCGGGTGGAAACTTCACTTTTGGGGTCAGTTTCAGAGGGAAGGGCAACAGGCCGGCAAACGCCAACCTGAGAACGGGGGGCTGAGCCTCTCCCCTCAGGAAGGAGATGAGGGCGCTGTCGGGGGGCCAAGTGCAGAGGCAGCTGCCACCTGCCGGAGAACCCCAGGAGAGGGGCCCCTCACTGCTCAGCCAGTGCCGTCCCGCAGCCAGGGGGACGTGGAGACCAGCCCACGACTCACACAATAGCTGTTCTGTTCTCGAGAAGCGAGGCGGAGCCACACAGAGTCCCAGCAGGTGCACTGTGCTGAAAACCCAGGGGGTGTCTCACCACCTCCAGCCAGAGCCAACCTCGTCTTAACACGCTCGCTTAAGCAACCAGCAGGAAGCCAGGCAGCCACACAGCTTGTCACGGGCGGTGGGCAGGTGTGAGCCGCCTGACCCAGCAAGGCCCAGGGTCCCGCGGCCCGAGCTCTCACCACGAACCTCCAGATGGGGTGGGAACGCGGGCACTCACCTGTGGAAGTAGCGGCCGCCCGGGGCTCATTGCACATGAGGCCAAGGATGTCGGAGACGGCGACCTGGTGCTCCGTGTCTTCTCCGAGGGCCTCCGCGGGCCGTCCCGGGGAAGCCGCATCTCTGCGTCCAGTTTTGTGGCCCCGGAGGAATCTCCAGCAGTCAAACATGGGGCTGCGGTGTGAGAACGCAGATTTGAGGAGCGGCAGAGGGGGGAAAGCCCACTTCTCTGCACAGACCGGCGGCCGGCAGCCGCGCTCCTTCCGGGATGGGGCCGGCACATCTCACGGTCAGGCCCTCCTCCGCCCCACGCGCCCTCGTCCCGCTGCGGTGCGCGGCCGGACAGCCACACACGCCTGCTGCTTATGGAGGAAAACCCAGGTCTCCCTCCAGGCCCAGGGTGCAGCTCACTGACCCGGCACACGGGCAAAGCCGGGCTTCCTCACAACATTCTCAAATCCTCTGGAGTCTGGCACGGACACGGAAGTGTCCCTCCGGGAGAACCTGGCTAGAGAACTGGAGGCCTCCTGGAGTGGCCCCGGCAGCTTCAGTCGCGACGGCAGGTGCTAGGGCCACGCGGGCACTGCCGGCTGCCGCTGCACCTGCCAGCTCTGCGAGGGAGACCCTGAGCGAGGGACGCCTCTCCACTTCTGCTTTTGGTTTCTTTACAAAAAGACTTATTTATGTACTTGAAAGAGCTACAGAGAGACAGGAGGACAGAGGAGGGAGGGAGGGAGAGGGACAGGGACAGGGACAGGGAGAAGAGATCTCCTGTCTGCTGGTTCACTCTCCACATGGCTGCAACAGCCAGGAGCCAGGACCCGAGCGTGTGGGCCGTCTTCCACTGCTTTCCCAGGCCATTAGCAGGGAGCTGGATCAGAAGTGGAGCAGCCAGGACACAAACCGGCGCCCATGCGGGATGCCGGCACTGCAGGCGGTGGCTTTGCCCGCTGCACCACAGCGCCGGCCTCCACACTTGGGCTTTCTCCCTACAGGCTGTCGGGTGCCCCTCGGTCCAGCCTTCCCGCCCTGGCCTCTGTCCACACCGCGAGCTGACTCCAGATCCCTGCTCCAGCGACACAAGATACCCTGAGCTGCGGGCCCGGCTCCCCTGCCCCTGCACTTGCCTCGGGCAGCTGGCAGCCCCTCTGGCCACACCACGGGCCTGGACAGCGGCCTTTGCTCCGGGCTGCCTGTCAGACCCCAGGGAGCCTTGGTGGAAGCGCGGGAGGAACCGGCTCACCTCCTCCAGGCCAGCTGCGAACCCAAGCGGGCTGGGAGCTGCCCCCTCCCGGGCCACAGCCACCCGCCCTGCAAACCCACCCTGGGGCCTTCGCCGCTGCTGGGCCGGCCCTGCCCGGCTCCCAAGTGTCTGGGGTTCGGAGCCCGTGTGCCAGCCCCTCCGCGTAGCCGTGAACTCCCCGCCGCTCTCCCAGCAGGGCTGGGCGGCGCCCTCACGGGCTCTCCGAGGCTCCGTCTTGCGCACAATCAGTCCCAGGCGCAGACACTTGTTCCCAGGTTGCTTCAATCTGGTTCTGAGTGCGAGGCGGGCCCTGTTCAGAGTACCACAAGCTCCCAGTTGGGCCTGTTTTCTCTCCCTCTCAACCTCAAGCGGGCTGCCCAGGATCCAGGCCCACAGGGACGGGAACAGGCTGCCGGGTGCCTTTCGTGTCGGTCCCTGGCTGCGCCTCCTCCCGCTGTGCGTGCAGGGCTGGGCAGCAGGATGCCGGGGACCCCCCACACCGCTCCTCTGCTCGCCCTGTCTCTAAGCAGGACTGAGATGGCCAAGGCTGGCCCCGTCTCTAAGCAGTGCTGAGACGGCCGAGGCTGGCCGGCAGCTGGAGGAGCACCGTGACCCCAAGGGGGGAGAGGATGCAGCCCGACGCCAGGCCCCAGAGGGCTGTGGCTACTTCCTAAACCCCACGGCTGGCTCCACCCTGGCAGGAGACGCAGGCCAGCACCTGTGGGCTTCTGTGCCCACTGGAGAAAGCCCCAGCCAGCGTGCAGCAGCTGAGGCCAGAGGCCCGGCTCCGCGTGAAGCAGGCGCCTTGTGCACACGGCAGGAGGCACCTGCCCACAGACATGGCCATGCTCACCGAGCCCCTCTGCACCTGCCACCCTCACACTGCCCAGGTGCAGCCCAGGGAGGCCCTCCCCCTCGCTCCCCTCCAGGGAGGGGCATGCAGGGAAGGCCAGAAGACCCGCATCCTCTCCTCCCCTCCCCACCTCACAATCCACCCCTCCCTCGCGTGCACGCCCAGCCACACACCACCGGAGCCGCCAGCGGGGTCTTTCCCCGGGGGAGTCAGGCCTGATTGCCCTCGCGTCTCTGTGAGAGCGGTGAGCTGGGGCGAGCACCAGGACCCGGTGAGCACAGTGTGGCGCTCTCGCTGGGGTCCGCTCGGCTCCTTTCTCAGACTTCTTCCTTTATCCCCTTTGCAAAGCTCACCTGCACCTCGTGGGCCCAGCAGCTGAGATGGCGGCCCCAGGAGTGACTAGCAGAGAGCGCGGCTGTGGCCTCTGCCCTTTAGGGCTCCGGAGTGGCCCCGGGCAGCCTTGGTCAGGAGGTCTCAGGGGCCTCTGAACCCAGACCTGCAGAGCTGAGACCGCCGCTCGGCCCGAGCCCCCGACACCCGGGCCTGACACAGCCTGGCCCCCAGCATGTCTACAGGGGACTCTGGTTCTCTGGAGGACCCCGGGTCCCGCAGGCCACGCCATGCAGAGACCACACACCCTGGGGGAAGCGTGGTGCCCCAGAGGGGGGCAGTGTGGAGCCTCATGAGGGGTCTTTCCCCCAGGGTCTCTGGGCCACCAGCCCTTCTGTCCGGGGAGGCCCGTGGTTCCCAAATCCTCTGTATGGCTACATCACGGGGTTCCTGCTGTGCACAAAGACTCTGTTCACCCCAGGGGAGGCCTGGGAGCCTGCACTTCCACAGGTGGCCCCAGGGACTGTGAGGGCCGTGGCCACGCCGGGTCTCCGGGAGCGCACGTGGGAAGCGGAGGCAGGGAGCTGCCATCGGCCATTAAGCCACCATGCACTGCCGCCTCTGACACCCTGGCTGCCGGAGCCTGTTCAGATACGGTGCCAGGATGCTGTCACGGGCGGCCTCTGGGCTGGCGCGTCCGCACCACAGGGCACCCGGGTGCCTCCCCCACTATGGACGTGAACAACTGGCAAGGCCGGGCTCTGGTGACGGCGCCCGCGGCCGCCTTCAGGGTCAAGACTGGGCCAAGACTTGTTAGGGTGCTCATGGCGGCGAGATGGCGGCAGGGAAGGAGAGACTCTGGACTGGGCTGGCCTGCGAGGGTGGATTCCACACCCAGCCCTGGCCTGGGCTCTGGGCACCACACTCCGCCCACCCCAGCTGGACTGGGGAGCTTGAGCCGCCTGCGTGGGGATGGGCATGGGGGAGGCGAGCCCAGACCCTCTCCCTGACGCTCACCAGGACCCCAGCCCTGGGAGGCTGGGAGAGGGCAGGGGTCCTCGCCCAGCCAAGGACCCTGTGCCCACGCCCAGCTGGCCCAGTGGCTCGCTTCTATTTTTGCTGCCACCGCCTGCACATCCTGCCTGGACAGCTGGGGTCACTGCCCACCCCGCCAGCCTGCCGACCAGCGACTGCCAGAGCCCCGGGAATGGCCAGCGGGCACTGCGGGGCGCAGGCTGACGGGCCAGTGCCTCCGGGCGGTGCCCGCCCCGGTTCTGGATCGCCGCAAAAAGCAGCGTGCAGCGGAAGCCGCCGTGGCCCCGACGGGCAGGCGTCCTGGTGTGGGCCTGCCTCGGGGGACCCCAGCACAAGCCCCTGCCACGTGACCGCTGGGAAGCGCGCGCACTCGGACCGCCGGGGTCCGGGGCTTCGCAGACGCCAGACTTCGGGCCGCGCGGGTCGGAGGCCGCGCAGAGCGGGCAGCGTGAGCGCCCCGGAGGCAGCCTTCGCTGCGCGCCGCACCCTCCTCCACCCTGCTCCCCCTCCCACTACTCCCCCGCCCAGCCACGCACCTGCCGGCCGTGGACCGGTCCTCCGCGTCCCCACGCCGCGCCCCGCAGGTGCCGCGTGCCAGGCGCCGCCTCCCGGGCCAAGCGGACACTGGGCAGGGGGCGGGGAAAAGGGAGGGCGGGAGTGCAGGGAGCTTGGGGCCCAGGGGATCAGAGGAAGGGGTGGGGGCGGGGCGGGGATGGGGGTGGAGGAAGCGGGAGGGGAGGCCGGGCGCAAGGGTCGGAACCCCGCCCCTCCCGTCAGTCAAGCGTCCCCGGCCACAGGGGCCCAGGGGCTGGCTGCGGGGTCATCCTGACCCACTCCAGGAGCCGTGGTTTCAGAGCCGTCCAGTGGGGATCTGGGTGCCCGCTGAAGGCTCCAGAGACCCAGCCTGGAGCGCACAGCTGCCCTCGCCCCCTCCAAGCGGCTTCAGGGGGAGGGGCCGAGGCCCAAGGGTCACTGCTGGCCTCTGTGTTCCCATCTGTGTAGTGGGCCCCAGAGCGACTCAGGCTGTGTGGGGCTGGGCGGGGGCGTCCGCAGAGAGCTTGGAGAGGCCTGGTGGGTGACAGAATGGGGCTCCCGCAAAGAGGCCTGAGGTCCCCAGAAGAGGGCAGGGACGCCTGGCCGGAGGGCTCGCAGGACAGCGCTGGCCCGGCCAGAGCAACTCCAGCTTGCGAGAGAACAGAAAAGGCCCGCGTGACGCTGGGGTGTGCAGGGCTCCGGCCACAGGAGTCACTGCCCAAGACGGGGGACGGGCTGAGCCGGACGCCAGTCTACACTCGCGGGCAGGCTTGGGCAGGGATGGAAGTGAGAAGAGGGAGTCGGGGGTCGCGGTGGGCACATTGCTGCAGCTGCTTGCGGTGCGGCCGCTCCCGGGAGACGCACGACGCCGCAGGGCCCCGCACGAGGGAGGCACGGATGGGGCGCACCCCTGGGCCAGCAGCAGCCCCCACACCTGCGGAGCTGCAGCCCCCGACCCCTGTGTGCTGGCTGCCGCTCTGAGGGCAGGTGCGGTGTCAAGGGGAGGGGGCTGAGGAGTGGACAGAACCCGGCAGGATGAGCGGGCAGCAGGCTCGGCAAGGGGGAGGGGCGACCTGAGGAGGGGACCCTCAGCCCCGCCCCGTCGTCTGGGTGACTCGGGGCTTGGGCTGGGAACACTGGCCCAGCGTTGAGTCTGACCCGGAACAAGTCCCAGACTGAACCCCTATGCGGGAGGGGGGTTCCCGGGAGCGGACCCCACACGCGAGCGTGTGCTTCCCTCTGGATGGTTCAAGGCATGAACTGACCCGCGGGCGTGGCGCAGCAGGCACTGGGCGGCTCCCTGCCGTGCACTTTGCGGTCAAGACCACGGTGTCGGAGACCAGGGACCGGCTCCCTGCGCCTCGGGCACGCGGCCCCAGCTTGGGGCACAGTGACATGACGCCTCTGCCGAGTTTTGGGGGTTCTGCAATGAGTTCCCTCAGCAGAGGCGCCGCTATCCAGGGGCCCACGCGGGCCTGTGGGTTCCTGGCCTCTGGGCAAGACCAGCACCCTACTTCCACGGCAGCATCGCGCCAGGGTTCCTGCAGGACGAGCCACGGCCGGGGACTCTGCCCGCGCACCCGTGTGGCTGCGACCCAGGAGCCAGCTTTGCCGCGTGCTAGGATTGTCCCGTGACCCTGGACGAGGCTTCTCGGGCAGCACACGGTGGCCTGGCCCGGCGCCGCCCGCAGCCCAAGCGAACCAGAACGCTCTTTCTCCTCACAGGGTCTGCCACAGGACGCGCCACCAACGCGGGGGTGTGACAGGGACAAGGCCCAAGGTCACCGTGCTGCTGGGGCCGGTCCTGACGCCCAGGGGACGCAACAGGAAGTTGGTTCAGCTTGGACACAGCCGGCTGCTTGTCGCCACCCGGCAGCACCTGTTCCTCCGGGCCAGTCCTTTGTGCTGGACTGGCTCTCAGGGGGGCCGAAGAAACCCGCCTCCCCAGTGGTGGGCCGGGCAGCCGCTGGTTTCCCAGCAGTCCCCGGGCCTGGCGGTGGGGCTGGCTTTTCGTCTGGCACTTGGCCCACACTCTGGGAGGGGTTTTTGAGCTCTTGGGAGCGAAGGATGGACAGGGCTGTGTGGGCCGGCCCTGCCCACTCACACGGGAGCCCCAGGACTCACCTGGGAAAGGGGCTTTGGGGGCAGGGGGCTTCTCGCTGGGACTCCGGGTGCGGTCTGGAGGCCTGCATGTGGGGCAGGAGCTGGGAGCCTGGGTTTGCAGCCGCAGCCCCACAGGCGAGGCCACGGGACTGTCCCGTCCCCTGCTGTCACCTGCTGTGTCCCAGCAGCTCCGAGGTCTCCATCCAGACCCCAGGAGCTCCTGCTGTTCACCGTCACTTCCGGGGGAGACGCCCACCCGGACCCCAAGGTCCCCGCGGCTGCACATGGAGATGCCCGCCCAGGGGACGGCAGCCCCTGTGGTGTTGGCTGACACGGGTCCTGTGGGGTCTTGTCTTCCCCCCACAATGACTCAGGCCTGAGAGCTAGGCAGCGAGGTGTCCTGGGAACAGGGCATCGTCAGAACGGAAGGGACAGAGCGCCCAGTCACTCAGACTGGGGAGAGCAAGGTCACATGGTTAAATGGGGCGCCTGACCCGGCAGCCCAGGCGGGCGGCTCGGCGAGAGCGGAGTGCTGAGCGCGGTCTTCAGACGGCGGCTTATTAGGGCAAGAGCCCGGGTTTTCCTGCTCAGTGCCATCAGGCGGGGGAGCCCACCTGGCACCAGGCAGAGGCGCGGCCCCGGGGGCGCCTGCCTTGGCCACGGCTGTGAAGGTGTGCTCCACGCCATCGGGCCATCTGGGGTGAGGAGAGAGGCTTTTCCTGGGGGCCTTTCCTTGAGCTTTTCCAGGCTGGGGCCCCCTGGGTAGTTATCGGGGTCTGGGCAGGACGCCCTGTGGAGGCTGCACTGCACTCCTCCCGTGCGGGCTAACTTCCAACCTCAGGTAGAGCTGCACCCGCAGGGACCCCAGAGGCCGGCGGAGCAGTGACGAATCTGCAAACCTGGGGCCCACGGGGCCGGGGGCAGGGCGCGCTCCCCCAGCGTCTTGAGGACACCCTGGGGACGCGATCCTGCATGTCCCTGGGGAAGGCGGCGAGCCAGGCGTCTGCCTGTGCACGGGGGAGGCCCTGCTCTTTCCCACAATTGCCTCAGCTGAGGCACCCGGCCAAGGGCTCCCGCTCAAGGTAGCTCGCCCCACGGGGGACGGTGGCCTGGGTCCTGCCGGCCCCAGGGGCTCCCAGGTCACAAGACTCAGCAGACCACTGACTTCCCTCCAGGCATCGAGGGGGGGGGGGGGGCGGGAACCTGAGCAAAACGCAGCGCCCTGGCACGGAGCCCTGGACTGGCTGGAGCCCACACACAGGCCATCCCACTGCCGACCAGAGGACCAGGAGCTGTGTGGACACGCCCCCTCCTAGCCCCATTCTCTGCCCTCCGGGAGTCTGGGAAGGAAGCGACTGACAGCTGCAGTGGGCGGGCGCCCAGGGGGCAGAGCAGGCCTGGCTCTGTGCCTCATCTGCACCCTTAACAAATCATGCGTCCAGGACCCGCATTCCAGCCTGTTCCGAGGGCTCGGGGCCCGCAGCTGGGGAGCTGTGGTGGCACTGTGACCATGTCCTTCCCGGAGGCTGCAGGCCGGGCGCCCCCAGCTGGCAGGATCCGCTGGTGCCGGCCCCTGGGGTTCCCATCAGGCTTCCTGGGGACAGGGGATGGGGGTGGGCGATGAGGCGTCCCTGAGTCCCCAGGGAAGTTACGTGAGAATTTCATGGGGCCCTGACTCGGTCAAGGTGCTGAGAGACGGGGCATTCCCCAACTTCCCCACGCAAGCTGCGTGGTGCGGCCACACGTGGACGTGGCCCAGGGAACTCATGGGTGGGGACCTGGCGGTTGCACCTGCTGAGCCTGCTCCGCTGTTGAAGGCGCGAGGCTCTTCATCTGCACGTGCCGTCCCGGGCAGCCAGGCTCGCGGGACACAGGCCGGGGCCGGCCGAGGCAGGGCGGGCGTCGCACAGCCTGAAGTGACCGCCGATGCCCGGCCTCTTCCTGTGGCACCATGTAGCTCTGCTGGGCACTGCTGAGGACAGTCAACATTCAGGACCAGTGTTCTAGGGGCTCGGGACCCTTGAGCCCCGCAAGGCTCCCTGGCCTCAGCACCTGCCAGGGAGCGGCGTGGGAGGGGAGAGGAGGCGGGCTCAGGGCAGCGGGGCGGGCGTGGGGGGGGGAGACCCGCGTGCGCGGCACACTTCCAGCCCGGCCTGGAGACCTGGATCCAGCCCAGGAAGACAGCACTGTGGATTCGGGGCGTGGGAGCTCCCTGCTCGCCGCCAGCCACACGGCTGTGCCGGCCTGACCCCATGTGCTCACCCTGACCTGTGACTCCTGACCTGCTGGGGTCTGTGCAGGACGGGGCCAGGCTCGCCCCACGGAGGTGACCTCAGGATCCCGTGTACAGCGTGTGTGCCCTGGCCTGCTGTGGGAGTGGCCTGGGGTTTTCTGACAAGCTGAGCCCCCTCCCCCAGGTGGGGGGGCACAGGCAGGAACGGGACCTGCAGTTTCTGTGCCTCCACACGCATCCACCCCGCGCCCACACGTGGCCCAGACATCGGGAAGGACAGGGGAGGCTGGAGGAGGCACGACACAGTAGCTGTCTGATCACGGGGCCCCCGCCTGCCTCCCAGGACACCCCAACTGGACCAGGATCCCAGGAGCTGGGCACTAGGGCACTGCTTGGGACTCCAAGGGCCACAGGAGGGGAGGGAGGAGCCTGGGGAGGGGAACGAGGGAGCGTTTGGGGTGGAGGACTCACTGGCTCCATGAGGGGTGAGGGGAGTGTGGGCCTGAGAACTGGGGAGACCCAGGGTGTCCCAGGCAGAAGTGAGGGGCCTGGGAGCCCCGTGCCAGAGCTGCCCGCTCAGAGCTAGGCCTCTGGACCCGGCTGTGGCGGGCAGGGCAGAGGCTGCTGAGGGGCGACGTCCCTGGGAACCTTTCACCCTTGACCCCGGACAGAAACGCCCTTTGGCAGTGTTTCTGCCTTCCGGTTCCTGCGTGCGACAGGCGCTTCTGTTAGACAGAACAGGTCTTCCTTGACTGCACGCAGACCCAGGGCTCCCGCTCAGACCCCCCCAGAGAAGTCCAAACCAATCGGCACCAGCGCGACGCTTCAGTACAGAAACACACTACACAAACGCTGGATCCGGCCTAAGTCACAATGTAATTTTTCCGAGCAGGTTAATGAACGATCACTTAAACACTGCCGCTGGGTGATTCGTGTTGAACACAGCTACTACACTTGGTAATTTAAAAATAAACTCCAGCATGGATGACGTCAGCGACAGATTCATACGTGTTAAATGCACATGGAGGATTCTCGTGTCCCAGGACGTGATGAGTGACAGAGGGCAAAGCAGACACACCTTCGAGTGTTCAGACACAACGTATGCATATTAAAATTCTTATTCATAAGGTAAAAAATAAAGCTATATAAACTGATCTTTAGGTTTTTATCTGCAAAAGGAGACTCACACCGTCTAGTGCTTGCGACCCGTTCCCTTAAAGCTTCGCCCAGACACAACCAGGACTGGCTCTCACCCCGCCGCTGGCTCAAAACCGACACCGCGCCTGCCGAGGGGCCAATGGGGGACTTCCCGAAGAAACACGGCCACCGCGCCCGCATCAGCGCGGCCGTTGACCAACGACTTCGAGACAACGCGGTGGCGCTCGTTCAACACTTTCCGTGCAGAGCACATGGACTTGGGCTGGAGAATGAGGCTGGGGCGCTCCCTGGACGGACGCAGCCCTGGGGGTGCCCTGTGGGAGGAGGCTGTGCTGTTGGTTCCCCCACACAGGCCCGGGCACAGTCGGACACAACTGTGGACCAGGAAGGGGGGGCGAGCCTCTGCCCAGGCTGCCCTGCGTCCCTGGGCGCAGGTCCTCTTGCGGCCACCTGGGCTCGGGCAGGGGTGGCCCTGAAGGGGCCACACAGTCCAGGACAGGGCCCAGGGCCTGCTTGGCAAAGCCCTGTCATCTGTGCCAGGAGGGGCCTCTTCGCCCCACGGAGGTGTGTGTGCGACGTATGCCCCTGCCCAGGCCCGGCCTGGAAGGGGGCAGAGCGTGCGGCGCACCAGGAGGGAGTGGAGGCATGTCTGGTGTGTGCACACACGTGAGCGCCTGCACACGCACACGGCTGTGTGGAGCACAGGTTCCCATGGTAACCGTGCAGCAGCAGGGGAGGGCGCGTCGCTGCCAGTCCCGTGGGAAAGGTCGCCCGTGCATCCCGAGTCGTCAGGCACAGCTGTCGGCTTGCTCCACTGCAGGGCGCGGAGCTGGAGCGGCTCTCCCAGCGACACTCAAACGTCCGGGGGCCGGCCAGCCGGGGCCACGACCGGCAGGCAGGGCCGCGTGGCTTTAAGGCTCAAGGACGGAAACCAAAAGAGGAAAGCAGACGAGATCGGGATGCGCGGTGAATCCTGGCTGCCAGCACGGAGGTGGTGTGGGGCGGTCCACGTGCAAAGCCACTCTGGAGCCTGGGCCGGGACGCAGTGCGGAGGCCAGAACGTCACCAACTTAACAGGCAGAAGCTCAGAAACCACCAGCCCCCGACCGACGAACGCGTGAGAGAAACAGCTATGAAAATACTTCAGTGCAAAGGCAATTCCAGAAGTTCTAAAAAAATACGTTACAAATAATTTGTTAACTAAACAGGAACCTCCCCGCGGGCGTCACATTTCTATCTGCGCTGGGGGTTGAAAAGGGGCGGTAAAAATGCCCAGGCCACTGCGCGGCTGGCACGGCCCGGGCCACGGAGCGGGGGCCGCACGTGGGGGAGGGCACTGCGGGCAGGGCAGGCGCCCCCCTTCTTTGGTTTGGTGCTCACCCCCACCCCACGCGGACGCCTTACAGGGACCTCCTCACCCCTGCCCCACGCACACACTTGACAGGGGCCACTGCGCCCAGCTCACGGCCGCCACACGATCCAATTGTGAAACCTGGACTTCAAGAACAACCCCAGGAAAGCACCCGGGCCCCCTGGTGCGCTGCACCCCCAAGGCGACGCGGCACCACATCGCTAGGACACTCGGGCTTCCTCGGGTCACTCCAGCAGGAGCAATGGTTCCAGGCACAGCAGTCCCACAAAGGAAGCCCAGACAAAACCCCAAGACCACCATGGTGAGACCTGGGGACGCTCTGGCCATCACGGCCTGCTGGACACAGATGGAGACCACCTCTGCCCCAGGGGCCACGTCTCTGGCCACGCACCCACACCAGTGAAGCCAACGTCTTCCTCTAACAGTGGCTGGGCCCTGCAGACGAGGGACCCAGCACCCTTCTCGTCCAGACAGGAAGGGAGGCTCTCAGGAGACGGGGGACGCCCCACAGTCAGTATCTCTGCACGAGCAGCCGGGGCCTGACCTGGGAGGAACCCGCTCAGCACTGGGGGGAGGAGGCAGCAAGGCTGGGCGTGGGCCGGGGAAGTGGACCAGGCCACTCAGGGTCTGACGTGGCCGTTCCCAGACCGGGCGCCGGGGGCCTCCCTCATGCCACTGTGCCTCCCAGGTGCCCAGTGCAGGGCGGCTGCTGGACGTCACAGTCCCTGGACAGCTCCGCTCTTCAAGTGACACACGGGATAACAGGAGGCTGAAGATGTGGGGCCTGGGCACGGGCGCCCGCCTCGCACCTGCAGTGCATACAGAACGTCCTTCCTCCCAGTCCAGCTGGATACTTAGGGCCACCAGGCCCCACGGGAGACAACGGCAGTGCTGGCCCAGTCCGTGGTGTGCTGTGAGCCCCTGCTCGCCTCCCTGGGCCCTGGGAGCACAGCTCTCGGGGCGGGGTGGGGACGGCCATCACACCGGTGTTCCCGGCCTGGATGTGCGGTGGCCGTGTCTCCAGCTGGAGTGGCAGCAGCCGCGGGGAAGAGCGAGGCCGGGTGCGAGCACGCAGTACTCCTGGCTCCTGTAGACAGCACGTGTTGTCCTCGCGGCCAGGGCACTGGGGCTCCGGCGGCCCGGGCTGTGCAGAGGCTCGAGAGGGGTGAATCCGGGAATGCCGTCCCAACACCGCACGCTCGCGTTCTGCCAAGGGAACCAGGCCACACTTCAGTCCCAGACACCTCCATGAGGAGCCTCCCACTGCCACCCGGGCCCCTGCAAGGTGTGCCGGCCACTGCTGCCCACCCCCGCACTGCCAGTGCCAGCCTCACACACAGGGCGGGTGAGAGGGCCCAGCCCCTGGGCGCTGAGACAAACGCCTTTGCTTTGGGATCCAGAGGGACCGTCCCACCGCCCGGGCCTCCCCCATCACTGTCACGCAGGCAGGAGAAGACATGACAGTGCTCAGCTACCACCTGGGGAGCACAGGTCAGCGTGCCGCTCCCCAGGACGGGGCTGGTGTCCCGCTCAGGACCCCTCAGCCTACCGTGACCTGACAGGTGTGGCCGGGACGGCGTCCCGTGAGCAGGTACAGAGGGGACGATGCGCACAAATACTGGCCGTCTGAACCAGGCAGGGCGCGGACCGCAGGACAGGACCAGGTGAGGCCACTCTACACAGGGGCCGCGGGGCAGTGCCTGGCCCACCAGGACAGCCGCTGCCATCACAGCCTGGGAGCCGTCCCGGCCCAGCCGGCGGACGGCGGGGTGCGCCCGAGTGAGTACCTGCTGGCCCGGGGGCAGCGCGAGTGGCAGCGTCCTCCGGGGCTGTGGAAGGTGCCGTCCGGGCAGGCCTTCTCGTGGGGCTGTCTCCGCCACACGGGGCCGGTGCGGAGCTGGCTGGGCTGCGGCGAGCAAGCGTGCTCGTGCGCGGTCAGCTCGCTCTCGGACCTGGCACTCACCTGGCACAGCAAGTGTGCGTGTGCAAGGGGCGCTCCTCTCCACAGTGAGCGTCTGCTCTCAAAACCAGCACACCACAGCAAAACTTTGGAGGAAGAACGCACGGCCTGAAAGTCACAGCACACCGGCCGAGCGCCCAGCGGGCAGTGGCCGCACCGTTACCTAGCGTGGAGCTAATGGCGCCTCGGCCGCGGGAGGAGGTCCTTCAGCAGGGGCCTGTCGCCGGGCGCGGCGCTGACCGGTGCCTTGTGTGCTGCGCTCTTCTGCAAGGGCGAGGAAGAACACTGAGCCAGCTGCCGGGGGTGGCCCCGCTGCGGGGAGCTGTCGGGCCAGCAGCAGGCCCCACCTGGGTCAGCTCTGGCTGCCCCCAGGCCTGTGACCAGCAGAGGCCGTCAGTGAGCTGCCAGGGTGGCCTGGGATGGAAGGGTGCTCCGGGCCTCGGCGGGGGGAAGACTCCCCCTCATCGGGCTGCTGGGGAACCTGAGAGAGCCGTGAGTGGCCGTGGGGGTGGGGTGGGGGCTTCTGCCTGGATGTGCATCCTGGTTCTGGCGGGGACGGCTGAGCTAAGGCCTGGGGGCCCAGTGTGAAAACACGAGGCTTTCTGGCCCGCCTGACCGGTGCCTCAGTGACAAGGAGCAGGGAGCTGGAGAACCGTAGGATCGGTGAGCAGAGCGGGGAGGCCCCCATCGCAGAGGCTGATGGGGGCAGCACCAGGCAGCTGTGCGGACAGAGGCAGAGGTGTGAGTGCACGTTAACAGGCGCACAGCCCTGGTGCCCATGGCACGTTTATAGGAACAAGCTGAGAAAGAACACGCTGGAAGTCCAATGTGCCCCCTGGGAGGACTCGGGACATGCTCATTCCTCCAAAGTTTTGCGCTGTTCCAGGTGGCTGTGGTCAGCCAGAGCGGCTGTGGGTCCCGCGTGTGCAGGCGCGTGTGGGCAGCAGGTGTGGGGCTGTGACGGGTGTGGGTGTCGCCCGCTGCCGAGGGAGGGGACCGCAGTGCCGCCTTCTCCGAGCAGCCGGTCAGCTGCGCCCTAGGGCCCGCTGGTTTGCTGCCAGGGCCAGCCCAGCCCACCTGGCTCAGACCCCTTCAGCGTTCCACCCGAGATGCAGCTGCCGAGTAGACGGCGGGCTGAAGTTACGCAGCAACGCTGACGGCCCCCAAGTCCCTGACCTTAGAAAACATGCCACCCTTAATTTAAAAAAGCGCTTAAAATGCACGGCCGTCCACAAGCGGCCAAAGGGGGACAGCGCCTTTGTTTAACGAGCGTTTTTCTGTTTGGTAAGTGCATCGGTGAAGGGTGCCGGCCATGTTGAAGCTGGCGTGGCGCAGCGCCCTGGGTCGGAGCACAGCGAGGACAGAGCCCCACCTAGGGAAGCCTCAGGCCACACCTGGGTGCCACACTGCTGAGCAGCCCAAGGAAGTAGTGTCTGGCCACAGCCGGCGGCGCACTGGGTCCTCGCCTGGGGCTTCGTCCTGGCTGTGCTCAGTCCCCCCCCACCTGCAGGCAGCTCACGGGCGTGTGCGGGCTGTGGGGAGGAGGCGGCACCGGGTAACTTTGCTCCATGGCCCTTGAGCCGAAGGCGCCCACTCCTCCACGTGTGCGGAAGGAACTGAGCGACAACGCACGTGGCTTCACCGTGCCATGGTGCTCAGCTGCCCGAGGGCCTCCCCATCGGGGCTGACCCTCACTGGGTCCCGAGAGAGGAGTGCAGGGGCACAGGGCACGTGCACCGGCCACCACCGTCCCGAGAGGAAGGCAGGCAGAGGGGCGTCACCTTGTTCCATCAGAAACTCAGACTGCTGGACGTCTGAGAGAGCATAAAGACGGTAGGCTGCTCGGCAGAAAGGCACTGGTTCTTAGTCTGCCGGTCCCGCAGCCGGCCGCGCACCGACGTGTGCACAGCGCAGGTTATTTAGCAAAGCAGGTCGGAAGACAAGAGAGCGAGGCAGGGAGAGAAACAAGAGAAGGTGGTGAGTTGGTTAAAGGCTGACACACCCCGGGCGCATGACCACGGCCACCAGAGCCTGCGCCTGGCTCCAGGCCCTGCCTGCCTCTGCTTCCCGAGGCGACGCTGCCTGTGTCCGGCGCTGCGGATCTGCTCGGTGTTCAACAGCGCCGGCCTCTCAGGGGCACAGGGTCAAGAGCAGCAGCAGCAGGGGCCTCTTAGAGGGGGCAGGAGGGCCCTCACCTCCTCCTACAGGGTGCCAGGTCCCCCTGGAAGGGGCGGCCCTCACCTCCTTCGGGACGGCCTCCCACAGGGTGCCAGGTCCCCCTGGAAGGGGCGGGATGGCCCTCACCTCCTTCGGGACGGCCTCCCACAGGGTGCCAGGTGCCCCCGGGAGGGGCAGACAGGACGGCCCTCACCTCCTTCGGGACGGCCTCCCACAGGGTGCCAGGTGCCCCCGGGAGGGGCGGGACGGCCCTCACTTCCTTCAGAACGGCCTCCCATAGGGTGCCAGTTCCCCCCAGGAGGGGCAGGACGGCCCTCACCTCCCGGAAGGGGCGGGATGGCCCTTACCTCCTCCCACAGGGTGCCAGGTCCCCCCGGGAGGGGCGGGACGGCCTCCCACAGGGTGCCAGGCCCCCCCGGGACGCTGCACGTGCTCTGCCAGGAGTCTTCACAGAAGCCGGCATCGCGCACAGAGCTTAGTTCTACCTGCCCAGGTGCGTCTGACATCTGTCAATGCTGCAGGCTGGGTGGGACACCCCACAGTGCACCCAGCCCCTCCCAGGGTCAAATCCCACTCTGCCCCGTGTGCCCTGTGCATGGTGTTGTGAACACAAGTGTCTGCCACGTCCCCTGCACGTGGATCCTGTGCACAGGGCTCCATCAGGGGCCCCCTCTGCCACGCGGAGCAGGGCTCAGGGGCTGCCCGGGTGGGGGGAGAGCAGGGCTGGCTCACGGGCGCTGTGGAGCCCTCATGAAGCTCTGGCAGCAGTGGAGGCCTGCCCTCAGACTCCCCAGCCTGACGGCATCCCCGAGGGCCGGGGGAAGGCTCCCAGCCCTGCAGGAACCATGAGGGCTCCTCCAGCAGAGCCCCTCGCTCTGCTGCCCGGGATGCTGCAGCTCCTGCACCTGCGACCACACGGAGCGGGGGGCGCATCGGGGCGTCTGTGACACAGCAGCGCTCCTCTTTCTCTGAGTGTGTGGACTCTGACATCAGCACCGCATAGGGGCAGGGGACAGAGTCCTGGGAGCTGGTGGCCTTGGGCTGGCCACATCCACTCAGCATGATTCTCTGAGGCCTTTCAAACCGGCCCCCACTCCGACTGTTGGGAGACTGAGCCGTGGCAGGTGGCCAGCCTGCACCCTGGGCTCAGCGCCTCCCGGCGCCAGCTCCGGCCTCGTCCACTCGTGTGGCAGGCGCCAGCCTGCGGCCCTCAGCGCCTCCCTGGGCTCTGCTACCTCACACAAGGACCAGAAGTTCCTGGGGCTGGAGGCTGAAACCCTGCATTTTAGTAAATCCCAAAGCACTGGGAGCCGGCTACCCCAGGCCACAGGCGAGACCCTTACCACTACCCTAATGGACGGTCAGGTTCCTGCTGAAACAAGACGGGACAGGTGGGGTGGGGGGTGGCTACCTCCTCCAGGCCCCACAGCCCAGAGGCCAGAGCCGTGGCTGCTCCTGTGGTGCAGGGACACAGGCCGTCCCACCCGCACCGGCGGGTGCCTCACAGGTGCCGCTGGCCTCCTGACCCCGGCCATCGAGGGGGTGTGGAAAACAGGCAGCCCTCCTCACACCCGGCCCTGCCAGACACTGAGGTCTGGGTCAGTTCACCGGCCCCGAAGCTCTGCCACTTCCCCCGAGTGTCTCGTCTGTAACAACCGTCCAGGTTTACATAAATAGCTTCTGCGTGAGTCTCTGATCTGACTCCTTTCTAATCTCAGCTGATGCGTCGAGTTCTGCCAACCCAGTGCTACACTCCTTCCCATCGTGGCAGGCAGGCCCCGGTTGCGCGTGCCGATGAGGCTCTCGGAAGCCCGTGCCTCCCACGCCCCCACCCAGCCCGGCGTGCGCGGTGGCTCCATACCTGGATCCTCTCTGTAGCCGTGGGCCACAGCTGCCGGCACAGGACCTTCTTGAGGACGTCGGGGAGCAGGCCGACGGTGACGAGCAGCACCACGGCCAGCCAGGCGGGCCCGCTGCACAGCATGTGCAGGAACACGTAGTACATGCGCTGGTAGCTGAGGAACGGCCTGCGGGCGGGGGGACGCTGTCGGGAGTGCGCCGCAGCCTCTCCCCTTCTCTGCCGACACAGGCCACTCCAGGGGTGTCTACGCACGTCCCCGGCTGCCACGGGGCGAGCCCTTGGGACTGCCTGCCCCGCGTTTACCAGCTCAACCACGGGCGGGAGAAGCCCCTCCACGAGTAGGAAGGAGGACGGCAGCCTCACGGAGACGCAGAGCCTGGGCAGCAAGAGGCACACGGGCACGGACGGCCTTGCTGCCTGGGGTCACAGCCCCTGCGGCTGCTGGCACGGGAGGACGCGCCGGCCTGACTCTGCCTAAGATACGGCACAAACTCACTTCCCACCTGCAAACTGACGCCTCAGACACTGCACCCCCAGGAGGACCTGGAGGGCCCGGTCTGATGGCGGGAGCTGGAGCCCAGTCACACAGCACCATGGGCCGGAGACATGGGAAAAGGCCCCGCCTCCAGGAACACACGGCCACAGGAGTGCGGGGACAACAGTGAGGGAGGCGGGCCTGCAGCAAGGTGTGTGTGGCAGAGGCTCGCAGGGCCTGCTGTGGGGAAGGCTGGGGCTCCCGACTGTGGTGAAGGTGCACGGCTCCGCCTGGGAGTGCCAGAAGCCACAGCGCTGCAGCCCTAGGGGCTGGAGGGGCTGGGCTGAAATGTCTTGCACAGCACTAGCCTCTGGGCAGGGCTGCTGTGAACACCGGGCTTCCTCTGCACCCCCAGGGCTCGAGGACCCCACACCATGTCCTGTGGCCACTAGGGGTCGCCAGCCGAGCAGGGTGTCAGGAGGGCCCAGGACACTGGGCCAGGGCTCCATGGAGGCCAGCCAGCCAGGGAAGGGCACCTTTCCAGGTCCAGTGCTGAGTCCCAGCCCTGCTCAGGAGCCCCCGTCCCACAGGCAGGCTTCAGAGCATGAACCACGCCTGGGGACAGCTGCATCCCCGGAAGGCAAGGGCGCCCCCAAACCCCAGCAGGTGTCTTCGTGCTGGTGGATGAAGGAGGCCAACTGACCCTCACGATGGCGCTGAGATGGCGCTGAGGGAGTCGGGGTGGCCAGGGCCTTGGGAGAGTGCTGACTACCTGAGTTCAAGTTCCCCTGGCTGCTCGCAGTCCTCTGCACCCACCGGTGACGGGGTTACCCCAAACGCCAGGCTGGCATAAAGCTATCCTTGTCCCAAGAGGGTAAAGGTAACCAAGGCAGATGCTCAGGACTTGGCCACAACCAGCGAGGCCGCACGGACCCGGGGGACAAAGGGATGACGACACAGCACGCCCACGCCTACCAGATGATCCCTCCCCAGAGCAGGGAGAAGACGACGTAGAAGAGCAGCGAGCCCCAGATGACGAAGTGGTTGACCCAGGTCCAGTAGTGTGTGTCCAACGCCAGCTACGAGGAAGGGCAGCGTGCAGGCTGTCAGGCGGGCTTGGGGAGAGAGCACAGCACACCAGCCCAACACCCCACACACGGCCCCCCGGCCCAACACCCCGCACACAGCCCCCCAGCCCGACACCTCACACACAGCCCCCAGCCTGACACCCGCA
>CM027393.1:117370630-117387321 GCA_015711505.1 Sylvilagus bachmani | reverse complement strand
CAGTCCTGGGTCCCCTGCTTGCACAGGGCAGGTGAGCCGCAGTGGACAGTCCTGGGGTCCTGGGGCAAGGCGCGGCCCGTCACGAAGGTGGGGATACTGCCTGCAGTGCTGGCGTTCCACGTGGGCGCTCTGAGGTCCCAGGTGCTCCACTCCCCACGCAGCACCTGTCTGATTGCCCGCAAGAGCGACGGAGGACAGTTCAAGGCCTCGGCTAGGGTGGAGTTCCCAGACTCCTGGCTTCAGCCCTGGCTGTTGCAGGCATTGGGGAGTGAACCCGCAGTGGAAGACCTCTCTCCGTCTCACCCTCCCTAACTCTGCCTTTCAAATGAAGTAAACAAACCTTAAACAAACAAAACACAGGACTCTGGGTTCCCCGGCGGGTGAAAGAAGCCAGGGCGCCCACACTCAGCAGTGGGGACCAGGCCTGGACGCGCCCCCCCGCTGGGCGACCCCAGGGAGCCCGTCCTCTGTTCCCCTGCCTCCCTGTGTCTTGAAGCAACAATGCCACAGCAAGGGACCATGGGCTGGGGCTGGGGCGGGAGTGTCCCTAAAGGCGTGGATGCCCATGTCCTGGGTGTTCTGTGCTGGGGTTGTCACCAGGGGGCGCCTGGCTCTTCACAGCTGTGCAGTCTACATTAGGAAAAGAAAACGACCCCACAGCCGTTCCCTCTCAGCCCACAAACCCACCCAGCCATGCACACCTGTGGGATTTGGCCAGCACAGGGGACCCAGGAGGCCTTGAAGTGGGAGTGGCCTGGGAAGTGGGAGGGACCTGTGAAGTGGGAGGGGCCTGGGAAGTGGGAGGGGCCTGGGAAGTGGGAGGGACCTGGGAAGTGGGAGGGGCCTGGGAAGTGGCAGGGGCCTGGGAGTGGGCCTGTGGGATGCAGGACCAGCAGAGCTGGATGTGGGTGCAGGGCTGGATGTGGGTGCAGGGCTGGGTGTGGGTGCAGGGCTGGATGTGGGTGCAGGGCTGGGTGTGGGTGCAGGGCTGGGTGTGGGTGCTACCCCTCCTCGGTGCAGGTCCCCAGGTAAAAGCTGACACAGACGTCAGGTGGTGACAGCTCCCCCACCCGCTGTTGAGCTCTGGAGATGCAGCCTTCGCCCTAAGGCTGCGGAAGTGACGCTTGTCAGGTGAACCAGGCGTTGAGAGGTTCAGAGCCCGGTCTGAAGTGCCCGGCTCCCTCGCGCCTGGGACTCCGGCTCTCCACGCCGGCACCCCTGTCTGTCTCCCGCGGATCCCGAGAGCAGCGCGGGCTCCCTGCCTCATCTTTCCCGGCTCACCCCGCGATCGCAGCTCTGGGGAGCCGAGCCTGCCATGTCCTCTCCTCTCTGGAGTCCTGTGCGCTGTCCGGGGCCTGTTTGGAGGGCAGCGATGACGTGGGCTGTGCTCCTGGTGTGAGCGTCCACACAGCGTGCACTGACGCAGCTTCCAGCGCCCACACTGTAAACAGGCACCTGCGTCAGCGCGGGCCTGTGGGGAGGCCTCCGGGAATGCACCGGATCTGCCCCGCTCTTCATTGTTCTGCACTTCCTTTCTGCTGGCACGCGGCTCTCACCCCGGCTGCAGTGCAGGAGGCCGCAGACTGAGCGTCCACGCTCCCGGTGGACTTGACCCTCACACAGGGCTGCAGGAAGTCGGCCCGAGGGCTGTGCTGCCGGCACTGGCCGCCGCGTCTCGGGGCTGGGTGCCAGAGATCCATGGCCATCCAGAGGCGGGCAGAGACGTGCTGGCCTCAGTGCGGCCAGCCCTCCTCGGGGACGGGCAGCTCTCTGGTGGCTGCTGACCGGGAGGTGTGTGCCGGGTCTGACCCTCAGCGGGAATAACGAGGGGCAGCTGAAAAGTGGGGTGTCTGTGTGACGGCAGTGCGTGGGCTACCGGGCAGCCCCTCCTCCGGGAACCTGGGTAGGGGCAGGGCTTCCGGGAGAGGCTCAGGTGCACGGCACGGACCCTGGATTCTGCCTCCCCCTAGATGTCATGCTAGGCTGACCGGAACCTCAAAGAGGTGGAAGCGAGGAGGAAAGCGAGGAAGGAGGAAGCGAGCGGTGTGGCCCCCGCCCCGTCCTGGTCCACAGGGATTCCCTCTGCTGGCAGAAAGGCAGGCCCGTGGCAGGAACGAGGGGCGAGGACCCCGCCTGCTGGCTCCTGGGCGCACGGCCTGGACTAGGCACACGTCTGGCCTCTGGCCCCAGCGCCCGTAGCAGAGGCGGGGACTGCCCTGCCAGTGCCCACCCCTGGAAGGCCTCTCCTCTGGCCTCCCTGTCCGACAGCCCCGCCCCCCTGAGGGCCACCCCTGGAGAGCAAGCTTGAGGCTGAGCCGGGCAGTGTCTCCTGGCCCTGTGCCACCAGGCCCATGTCTGTGCTCCTGGTCACCCAGCACCGGCGTGGAGCACACGTGCTGGGGCCCCGCCATCCGCTCCGAGCAGTGGGCGTCAGCCCAGGGGCTAAAGTACCCACTTCCCACACCGCAGAGTCTGGTTTCATCCCCAGATCCTGGCCCGGCTCCTGCGGATGGGAACCCCGGAGGCAGCAGATCAATCAAGTGATTGATCGGGTGTCTCCCATCCACACGGGGGGCCTGGATCGGTCTCCACGCTCCTGGCTCCAGCCTTGACCCCCAAGGGCCTGCAGTGGCAGTCCCTCCCCTGTGGTGCCCACAGTGTCAGGGCTGAGCCCTGGTCCCTCCCCTCCCCCCCGTGGTGCCCACAGTGTCAGGGCTGAGCCCTGGTCCCCTCCCCCCCGTGATGCCCACAGTGTCAGGGCTGAGCCTAGGGCTCCCCCTACAGACTGCCCAAGTAGCGCTGTCCTCTCTCTGGCCAGGTCCTTCCAGTAGGGAGCTGCTGTGGCACAAAATCCTGGTGCTGGTGGCTGCTGGGCCCCTGCAAGACTCCCGCTGAACCCAGTGTCGCGCTCCTGCCTCGCTCCGCCTGGTCCCCAGAGGCCCTCAGCTGCGGCTCAGGGCAGTGCCCAGGCAGGTGCAGCTGCGGCCCCACACCCCGAGGTGCTCAGCTGCTTGTGCTCAGAGGCGGCACAGGTCCCCAGGCGGGGAGGGGGCTGGTGAGGGTCCCATGCCCCTCAGCTTCCTCGTCCACACAGTGCTGAGGCCCATGCATGCCGGCCGCACGGCCTGGCCTGGTATGGATCCGCACCTCCGGGAGAGGACCTGGGCGCGGCTGGTTGTTTTTTTTTTTTTTTTTTTTATTTTTTTTTATTTTTGACAGGCAGAGTGGACAGTGAGAGAGAGAGAGACAGAGAGAAAGGTCTTCCTTTGCCATTGGTTCACCCTCCAATGGCTGCCGCGGTCGGCACGCTGCGGCCGGCGCACCGCGCTCATCCAATGGCAGGAGCCAGGTGCTAGGTGCTTATCCTGGTCTCCCATGGGGTGCAGGGCCCAAGCCCTTGGGCCGTCCTCCACTGCACTCCTGGGCCACAGCAGAGGGCTGGCCTGGAAGAGGGGCAACCGGGACAGAATCCGGTGCCCTGACCGGGACTAGAACCCGGTGTGCCGGCGCCGCAAGGCGGAGGATTAGCCTGTTGAGCCACGGCGCCGGCCGCGGCTGGGTTTTGACCCCAGGCCTGTCCACCTTCTTCGGTTTCTGAAAGCCAACTCCTGTCCATGTGGAAACCTCTGCCTCAACCCCGCCCCCACCCCACCCCGCCCCGCCTCCGAGGCTCAGAGGGGACTGGGGGGACACGGGCAGTGGCCTGTGCCTATCCCTCACTCCCAGCATCCTCCCTGGGCAGCTCTGCTCTGCTGGGCAGGGATAGGTCACACGCGTGTCATGTGTGTACACACATGTGATTTCCCACGCACACGCGTGCACATGTGTATATGCACATACGCACGCACACACAGTCATGGACTTGCCATCTGGGTGAGGTGTGCTGTCTGTCCCGAGGCCGGCTGTGCACTAGGTGGCACTGGTGGGGTCCGTGTCCCCCGGGAGGGGCTCACAGGGGAGTAGCCCACTCTGGCTGACCCACACGGCATGGACAGACCTGTCTTCCCCAAACCTCAGCCAGTGTGGACTCCCGCCCCGTCTGGTGCCGCCCCTTTCTTGCTCTCTGCCCCACGGCTCGGGATTGGCGGCACAGCACAGGTGGCATTCGGCAGAGACCAGCTTCCTCATGGAAGGTCCTTGGGCTCCCTTGGGGCCTCTTGCTGGCCTTGGGGACCACCTGCAGCCACGCGCCTCACACAGGGTGGACGCTGCTTCCAGAACTGGGCATCTGTCGTCAGCCCTGGTTCAAGTTCCAGCAGGTGGGGAGAAGGCCTCCTGCCACTCACCCAGCCCCACATGCGTCTGGCCCAGGTCCTGGCCACACCTGCTGCCTTCTGAGGAGCGACAAGCATGGGGACCACAGTGGGTACCAGGGCTGGGGAGGAGCTCAATGGGGTGACCATTCTGGGAGACGCTGGCCCCTTCAGTCCCCCGCACCAAGATGATGTGGACAGGCTGGGAGCCCCATGACAGCCCTGCCAGGCCTTGTCTGGTGCGTCAGGACCACCAGGGAGTCCCCAGGACCCAGAGCAACGGGTCCTGGGTGCTGTGTCATGCCGCTGCCACCCTCAGACCGACTGCCCCACCCTGACTTCCAGGTAATCCTGGCTGTCACCCACCGTGATGGGTGGGGCCGTGCGCCCTGACCCCAGCACCTGGGAGTATGCCCTGTTCGGAAACAGGGCCACTGCAGACGGGAGTGGTTAAGATGGGGTCACACTGGGATAGGGGCCCATCCCTTCCTCCTGAGGCCCCCGTGGCCCGCGCCTGGGCTGGCACCTCCGTGAAGGTGGTCGGATGTCACAGCACTGGTGTGCCCCCAGCAGCTGTCCCCCACCGTGGCACACACCTGTGCATCTCCATCGGCCACCTGCGTCGATGCTGGGTCTGGAGATGTGGTTCCTGCTGCTGGTGCGGGGGCAGTCACTGTCGCCCAGGTCTAGGGGAACGGACTTTTGCCAGCCTCAGGCTCGCGTTGTTCTTACTGGACAAGCCCTTGGCAGTGCTGTGGCTGCCCGCGTGGATGTGGGGGCTCTCCCTGGGGACCCCAAAAAGGAAAGCCTCAGATCCGTGGCTCCGCGTGTGGCTGGCGTGGATGCCTGCTCACGAAGCCCCAGGTGCCGTGGCACTGTTTGTTCTGCACTTCTGGGGCCTGAACCACACAGTCGGGGTGAGATCTCTCCCCTGGGTCCCTGCCACCTTATCAGGGACAACCAAGAATACTAAGAAAACCCAAGCAGTCTAATTTTGACACGTGCAGGAAGTATTCACCCAGCTGTTGAAAATCACATGGGGCATGAAATCCATCTGAGAGAAACATGTGCTACAAAGAAGAATGCTGTTAGACGTTTGTCCAAGGGTGCATAGACCCACGGACAGAAGACCCTGGCGGCTGCAGGAGCGATTTTGTTTCCTGATTTTACATTTCAGCTTCGGTTGGTGCAGTGCACGTCCCAGCGGCAGCTCCTGTGGGGTGAGGAAGCCCCGCACCCGAGGCTCCTGACCCCGTCCTGGGCCTGCTTCTCCCACAGCCTCTGCTGATGCACATCCCAGACTTCCTCACTGGGCAAAGCCACAAAAGGGACAAACGTCCACGGCCCGCCCCTTCCTTCCTCCCCAGCCCCCACCTCTGAAGCCTGCTGTCCCCGCCACCCATGCCTGGGGACACTGGTCTGTGTGTGCAGAGCACAAGGCTGGAATGTGGGTCTGTGTGTGCGGAGGATGCGGCTGGGGCATGGGTCTGTGTGCAGAGCACAAGGCTGGGGCACGGGTCTGTGTGCAAGGCAGGTGGCTGGGACACGGGGCTGTGTGTGCAGGGCAGGCAGCTGGGGCACAGGTCTGTGTGTACAGAGCCTGGGGCTGGGGCATGGGGCTGTGTACAGAGGATGTGGCTGGGACACGGGTCTGTGTGTGCAGGGCAGGTGGCTGGGACACGGGGCTGTGTGTGCAGGGCAGGCAGCTGGGGCACAGGTCTGTGTATACAGAGCCTGGGGCTGGGGCATGGGGCTGTGTACAGAGGATGTGGCTGGGACACAGGTCTGTGTGTGCAGGGCAGGTGGCTGGGACATAGGTCGTGCAGAGCATGGGGCTGGGACATGGGTGTGTGTGCAGAGTACATGGCTGAGACACAGGGCTGTGTGCAGAGTACACAGCTGGGACCTGGGTCTGCGTGTACAGAGCCTGGGGCTGGGGCATGGGTCTGTGTGTGCAGGGCAGGTGGCTGGGACACGGGGCTGTGTGCAGAGTACATGGCTGGGACCTGGGTCTGCGTGTACAGAGCTTGGGGCTGGGACACGGGTCTGTGTGTACAGGGCATGAGGCTGGGACACGGGTCTGTGTGTACAGAGCCTGGGGCTGGGGCATGGGTCTGTGTGTGCAGGGCAGGTGGCTGGGACACGGGGCTGTGTGGGCAGGGCAGGCAGCTGGGGCACAGGTCTGTGTATACAGAGCCTGGGGCTGGGGCATGGGGCTGTGTACAGAGGATGTGGCTGGGACACGGGTCTGTGTGTGCAGGGCAGGTGGCTGGGACATGGGTCTGTGTGCAGAGCACGGGGCTGGGACATGGGTGTGTGTGCAGAGAACACGGCTGGGACACGGGTCTGTGTGTGTAGAGCACATGGCTGGGGTGTGGGAATGGCCAGGACTGGGCTCCCAGCACCACGCTGTCCCAAGGGAGCAGGTGCTGTGCTGGTTCCCCAGGCTGCACCATGGGCACCCTTGGCATCCCCTGGGGTCTTGACCTCCTGAGGGGAGGGGGTGGTGGGTTTGCTCAGTGCTGCCTGGGACCTGTGGGCGGGTTTCCACTTTTCCCTGTGTGCCATGGGAATTGGGGCTGTGGCTGCAGCGTGTCATTTTGCGATGCCTCATATGATGCCCACTGCGTATGCCCAGCTCCTGATGAGTATGTGGGGTTGATCGTGGTGGGTCCACGGAGGGCCAGCTGCCCACATCCTGCAGCTGAGTGGGACCCGCCCCTGCCAGCTCCCATTTCTCACCTCCTCTCCTGGCTGGGCTCCCAGAATGGTTGCTAAGCGCGATCGGTATCCAGGTGCAACCTCACGCCCTACCCGGCCTCCCGGGCGCTGCCCTCCTCTTCTGCTGGGCAGGGCTGTCCCTCGGGACACATGGGCCCAGGTTCTTTGTGGCACTGCTGGGTGTGTCGTGGGGTGACTGTGTGTCCTGTGGACACAGCAGCGTCCCCAAGGCAGACAGCTGTGCCCACGCCTGCACACCTGAGTGGATCCCGCACCAGCCACTTAGCGCTGCGTGACCTTGGGCAAGCTGCCGAGCCTCTCTGTGCCTGGTTCTGTCAGGGTGAAACCAGCGAGGTCCTAGGTCACTGAGGACTGTGAGTTCACTCCACACGGTGCTTAGGAAGGGCCTGGAGCCCAAGGGAGCTGCCCCTCGTCAGTCTTTAGCAGGTGTCAGCGCCATCTGGGCCGTTACTTATCCATTGTGTTTTTATTTATAATTTTTTCACCTTATTTCATTGTGTGCATGTGAGCCCTCATTTCCCAGTCAGGCGTGGTAGAGACAGGGAGGTGGACAGGCCAGGCCCAGGGGTGGGCTCCCAGCCCTGTGTAGGCTGCAGGTGTGAATCCAGCATGGCAGGCCACGGCTGTGGCTGGGACAGAAGGCCGTGGCTGTGGCTGTGGCTGTGGCTGGGACAGGAGGCCGTGGCTATGGCTGTGGCTGGGACAGGAGGCCGTGGCTGTGGCTGTGGCTGGGACAGGGGGCCATGGTTGTGGCTGTGGCTGTGGCTGTGGCTGGGACAGGAAGCCGTGGCTGTGGCTGTGGCTGTGGCTGGGACAGGAGGCCGTGGCTGTGACTGTGGCTGGGACAGGAGGCCGTGGCTGTGGCTGTGGCTGGGACAGGGGGCCATGGTTGTGGCTGTGGCTGTGGCTGTGGCTGGGACAGGAGGCCGTGGCTGTGGCTGTGGCTGGGCTGGGACAGGGGGCCGTGGCTGTGGCCGTGGCTGTGGCTGTGGCTGGGCTGGGGAGGGGCAGGAAGCCTGTGAAGCTGCGGGGGGGGCACAGTTCCCTCCTCTCTGGGGGCCTTGGTCTTTTCCTCCCCAGAACTTCCTGACTGGGTGAGGCTGCCCCCTGCAAGGTGGTTCACTTCACTCAGAAGGTTCTAGAAAGCACCTCACAGGAAGCCCTGCGCGGCCCAGCATGCACTGGGGCAGGGCTTTGTGGTTCCAAGAGGGGGCCGAGGGCAGGAGGAGGCTTTGTCTTTTGTCTTTGGTTTCACTCTTGGTTGTAAGGGTGGGAGAGCCATGGCCAGGGTCACCTGCACACTCTCAGGCGGCCCAGACCCGGGCCTGTGGGTGACTCAGGGTGCTTGGGGGGTGGGCAAGGAGAGGTGAGAGGCCAGAGGAGGCCTGCTGGGCAGAGGTGCCTGGGCGCCCTCCGGGTGATGGAGGCTGGGGCGCAGGCGGGGCGGCCCCGGGGCGCTTCTCATCCTTCCGCAGATGGAGCAGTGAGTCTGGCCCCGTGGATTGCAGTGGAATGCAGTGTCGCTCCCAGTGGGGCCCACGAGGCTGTACCAGGTCACCCGTGACGTCATAGCCGGCGAGGGCCGCGGCATGAGGAGCTCCTTCTGCGTTAGGGGCAGCACGCGGCGCCCTGTGTGTGGGGACTGCTGCGCTGCCGTCACACAAAGCGGCTGACGGGACGGCCGGGCTCGTGGCACTGGCTGCAGCCTGGGAGCCTGATGGCTCATGGGTCGGCCAGCGGCAGCAGCGAGGCCCACGCCGGCGCAGCCCTCACCACGTGTCCCGTGGGCACAGCGGGCAGCCCAGGCGATGCTGGTCACAAGGGCAAGGACTCAGGTCCAGCTCAGCTCCTCCCTGTATCTGAGGAGAGGACTCAGGACCAAGTGAAACTGACATGCAGAGGGTTTGATGACTTTTGTAAAGTATTTATTTATTGATTTGAAAAGCAGAGTTACAGAGAAGCAGAGGCGGAGGCGGAGGGGGGGGGCGGAAGGGGAGGGGGAGGGGGAGGGGGAGAGGTCTTCCCTCTGCTGGTTCACTCCCCAAATGGCTGCCTGGTCTCCTATGAGGGTGCGGGGGCCCAGGCACTTGGGCTGCCGGCACTGCGGGCAGTGGCTTTACTCACTGTGCCACAGCTCGGCTCCTTGATGACTTTTTAAAAGCACCTTCTGATGGTTTACCCACAGCTCCCTAATCTGCTTGGCACACCTTTTCTTTTATGCTGCACTTGTGTTTCCAGATCTTGCTCTCAGCTTAGGCCTGTGAGTTCAGACCATGTCTGTCTGCACCCTGAGCTTAGAGCAGAGCTGAAAGGTCAGCACCCTGGGCTGGGCACGCACGTTGCACACGCAGGGAAGGGGCACACTCATGCTCTCACAGGTGGACATGCACAGGCCGTGGGCAGCTGCGATGGTGCACGTGTTTTATTGGATACTGGGACATAGCACACACATGTGTATTGGTTCTGTGCAACACACGCCTGTATGTGGACACTGGTGTGGTGCACACATGTGTATGGGCACTGCATGTGTGCACGTGTGTATATGGACACTGGGGCGGTGCACACACATGTGTATGGGCACTGCAGACACGTGTGTATATGGACACTGACATGGTCCACACACATGTATGGGCATTGCAGTGCACACACATGTATATGGACACTGGGACAGTACATTGTCAGCTCCTTCGGCCGCAAAAGGAACGACGCTGCTCGCAGTTAATCGGTCTTCAGTAGACTTTTACTTAGAACGAGTGGGAAAGAGAGTGGGGGACCGGGAGAAGGGGGAGAGATGGCGCGCACGTTCCTTAAGGGGGAAAGCTGGCATGCCCCGCTCCTTCTCCCGCGGTCTGCTTGTATACCGAATTCAACCAATCACAGTCAATCAATCACAGTCCATGCACAGAGTTCTCCAATCCGGCACTTGATCACACTCAGCTGTGGAGTCACGCAGCAGGCAGGTCAGCGCCATCTTGTTGTTTTCCACGATCCTCAGCTAGATGGAAAGTTCAATCAGCTGCTACATCCGCATTACTGCTATAAGCCAAACCCAGCATGGGGGGGTCCCATGGCAGGCCTATCCATGGGTCCCCACAGTACATACATGTGTAAGGGCACTGCACGTGCACACGTGTGTATATGGACACGGGTGGTGCATATGTGTATGGGCACTGCAGGCACACACACGTGTATATGGACACTGGGATGGTGCACACATGTGTATGGACATGGATGTGTGCACACGTGTATATGGATACTGGGGCGGTGCACACATGTATATGGACACGAACAGTTCACACACGTGTGGGCACTGTGGGTGCACACACATGTGTATATGGATACTGGGGTGGTGCACACGCGTGTGTTACTGGTCATGGCAGTGCAGGCGTGCTGTTACCTACAGGAGCTGCTGTCTGCCCGTCACCTGCTCCGGGCTCCGGCTCGAGTTTCCTAAGCCATTCATGGCGACACTTCCTCCTGATTCTGCCCGAGGGAGGGGCGTTGCTGGTAGCAGCAAACCACAGAGGGTGCAGGTGCCTGGGGCGCAGGTCTCAGATGGCAGCGTGGCGACAGCGGGGGCCTGGACTCCGTGGGCGCGGCGGGGTGTCGAGTGCACAGCTGGCGTCCTGCCAGCCGCGGTGAGGTCGTTCAGGCTCCTTGGCTCATGGCCCCTGCCCCCAGCGGGAGCAGCTGGTCCCACCTCGGTCCACCACTTTCCCACTGAGGGACCTGGCAACCCGCGGGCCCACCGACCTGGGCATGCGGCCGCGGGGAGAGGCCACGCTGGGCTGCTGCGGCCTGTGCACCTGCCCGGGGAGGGCCAGAGGTAAAGGGCAGGGCAGGCCCAGCGGGCAGGGGCCCGGCGGGGGAGGGGCAACTGCGGGCAGGGCCCGGCGGTGGGGGCTTCCAGGTGGCCCGGGCAGGTGCGCGCGCAGGAGCCCCAGGTGACCGCGGCGGTGCGCACCGACGACTTCTCGGGGACGGGCGGCAGCCACACGAGAGGCTTCCAGGTGACCTCGGCGGGCTCACCTGACTCCCAGGTGGCCGCGGGGGTGACCCGCGGGGCTGGCGCGCGCCGCTTCCGCTTCCGCCGCGCGCCCCCCGCCCCCGCCGGCGCAGGGCGCACCCCCCTCCTGGAGGTGCGGGACCAATCCCGGGCTGGGAGGCGTGCGCGCGCGGCCCCGGGACGCGCAGCCGTAGCCCCCTCCTCGCCTGCCAGCCGGCGGCCCCCTCCCCACTCGCCCTGCCCCGCCCAGAAAGCGCCCCGGGAGCGGCGTGGCGGCTCGGCGCGAGCCCGCCTAGGACTGGGGTCGGAGTCTCGGAGGATGAGGTTTTGGCTGCGAGACGAAGGCATGGCCCTGGAGGAAACGCTGCAGAGGCTGCGCGCGGTCTCCCGGCGCACGGGTAGGAGGGGCTGCGGGGCCGGCTCCGGGCGTGGCGCTGCGGGGAGACGCGGCCTGTGGTGCGCGCTGTGTGCCAGCCCTGGCCTGGCGGGCTGCGTGTGCAGCGGGATTTGATTCTACCCAGAACAGTCCAAACGATGGCAGATCGGCGGCGCGCGCGTCCTCAGAGCTCCGGGCCGGCCGCGCTCTGAATTACGCCCCGGCCTGCACGAGGGTGCGGGAGCCGGGCGGGGGCGGGGCAGCTGTCACGGGCTGACTGTGTGTATTTCTGTTTTCTCCACCAAATATAGCTTAAGCCTGCGGCAGATGTTGGAAAGCGGCCTGAGTAAGGAGTGGGAGGAATGGGAGATGGGGCGTTCGCTCTCTCTTTAACCCGCGCTCCCCGGAGCCGTTCCGGGCGGCCGCCCTGCGCTGGGGCAGACCCCGAGCCCACAGCTCGCGTCTTGCTATTGGCTTGCGATGAGTGACACGGAGCTCTGGGCTGCATCTTGCAGCCGGGGACGTGCCCGCTAGCTGGAGGTCCTTGGAGGAGGCGAGAGCGGTAGCGCTTTGAACGTAAGTCGCCGTCTTTTGTCTGGTGTGGCTGCGTGTTGTGCCATGCGCACCGCTATCTGGGAGACCGGCGGGTAGTCAGGTGTTTGGGTCGGGTGTGGCGCCCTCCCCGCCCCCACCGGCCCGGTGGATTTCCAGGGCAAACCTGTGGTTACAGCACGGTAAACGCTGGGTGGGGTGGTCTCGCCCAGACTTTTGAAGACTTTCCACTTTGGACTGCGGCTTTTGTGGATGTGGGTCAGGAGGAGATAGGACTGGGTGATGCCGGCTGCCCCCAGTTTCTGGAACTTGAGGTGGGCTTGCTGGGCCTGGATCTGGCATGAGTGAGGGGCAATGTGGCCCCCCGGGTCCCCGGGCGGCCTGGGCCCTGGTGGGAGGGGGAGGGGCCCCCAGGGGGCTTGCTCCAGCGGTGACGTCACCGCCGGTGCTCAGGGAGCCCAGAAGTCACGTGTGTTTCAGACGGTGGGAGAGCTGCTTGGGGAGCCGTAGTGCGGCTGACTGCCCACTGGACACACACGCCATTGCCTCCTGGGTGGCTCTCAGGCAAGGCCACCGACGCCCGGAGAGGCCGCGTCCTGTGCACCCCGTTGTTTGCTGCTCAGCTCCCTTTGTCACGTGCTCAGTGGGCGGGCGGCTGGCTATCAGGGCGGAGCTGTGTGCGCCGTGGGTGCTGTGCGTGCTGGCACGGAGCCGCCACAGATGGAGAAACACGTTGCACGCTCCCCGTGGCGGGGGTGGGGGAGAGACAGGTCAGTGTGGACCGGTGTGGGTGAATTTCCAGGCAGGGCCCAGCGTTCTCCTCCTCGCCGAGGTAGGAGCATGGCACCAGGACTGGCAGGGGCCCGGGCGCTGGAGGGCCCGGCCTTCCCTGGAGCCGTGTGGCCGTCAGGCCGCGCGTGACCGTGCTGCCTGCATTTCACGCTGGGCTCCAGACTCGTGCCCCGGAGGCCGCTGCGTGCCGCCCGTGCATGCGGCGTGCGTCCACGGAGCTGAGCGTTCACCTCGTAGGTGCTGTGCTGAACCTGCCCTTGAGTGATGAGGCTGGAGCGTTCGCAGGAGCAGAAGACCCCTCCCCCGTTCCATTTCTGTCTGATCACCAGGGAAGCCCCTGGGCGAGCAGCGCCCAGTGGGTTTGTACCCTTGGTGGGCGCACGACAGGGGTGGGACTCAGGCTCAGGAGGGCGGGGCAAGGCCTGGGGAGCTGCCTTCCCGTCCTGAGACCCCACGGGCAAGGGGACTGACCTGGAGTGGAAGCTGCCCCTTGTTGCCATGGGTGGGGTGGAGTCTGATGTGAGCCCCGGGAGGGTCTGTCGGCCATTTTCCTGTTGGACAAATGGAGTGGGGGGTGCCGGGAGCTGTCCCACTGGGTGGGGTTACGCCGTGGACCGCATGGCGCCGTCTTCCCTGCCCGGCTCAGCGCCGCTCCCTCTCTGCCGTGCTGCTGTCACTGAGCTGTCTGGGGATGCCTGAGGGACCATGAACGTGTGGCCCTGGCAGACCTGGGCTGTGCAAAGCGGACGCTGCTGAGGGGCGGGGAGCGAGTGCGGGAGAAGCTGAGTGGACAGGCGTTCTCGTCTTTGCCCCCAGGGCCTGCACCACGTGAGGCTCCCCCGAGGGCGCTCGCTGTCCTGGGGTCCTGCAGTGACCCCTCTGTGGGGCTGGCCCTGGCCCTCTTCGTGGAGGCCCTGGGACCCCGGCCCCACACCTGGGACGCTTGGCCCCACCCGTGGACGTCCAGCCCCGCCTATGCCAATCCTGCCTCTGGCCTGCATGTCCGGGACTCGCGCTGCTCCCTCTGGGCCCGGCCCTCACACCTCCCAGGGCTCCCAGGCTGCACTCGCTCCCTGGCCATCATCCCAGCCCTGTGGGCCCCTGCCCCGTGGCCGCGGTCCTCTGGGAGTCGTCTGTGACGCGTGTTGGAGCCTCACTCCCCTCTGTCGCGGCGTATGCTGGCAGGTCCAGGGTTGCCTGTGGCCGTGTGGGAGAGGAACAAAGAACTTCTGCAGAGCTCCACCCTGGAGGGGCCCTGGTGTCTACACACGTGGGGCACCATGCCCGTCATGCCACGTGTGTGTACCTCGCGTGTCTGGTTTTAAACACAAAGCACGTGGGGATCCCACAGCGGCAGCTGTGGGATGGGGGGGTGAGATGCTGTGCCCGTGAGGGGTGGGGGTGGGGGGGTGACGTTTTCCCAAATCTGTGAGTTTTGTCAGTGAAGAATGAGACACCAGGGCTGAGCCCTGGCGCCCACGGACGGTGCAGGCTGTCCTGTCACGGGTGGCCCCGAGTACCTCGGCTGCACCCCGAGACTTGTAAGAACTGGGGTTTCCCTCTGGGGTTTTCTGGCCGCAGCAATGCCGGGTTCCAGCCTGGCGGCAGTACACGTGTGCCCTGGCGAAGCCACATGTTCTGACATGGACGGCAGTGCTGAGCGGGAGCTGCTCGGCACACGTGGGGAGGAACATGGCTGGGCCAGCCCCACACCCACTGCGACGTTGTGAGGAATGTGTCACGGGTGTCACGGGGTGGTCCTGTCCCCGGGCAGATGGCTGAGCCCGCAGGAACAAGATGGCCGCGTGTCCCTCGGTAGCGTGAGCATCCGGTCACCAGGGTGTGTGTCCGCCTGGCCTCCGACAGTGCTGTCCAGGTGTGAGCAGTCAATGAACTCACGGCTCTCCTACACAAGTTAAGGCTCCCAAATGGTCTTAGAGCCTTATTTTTTGATAAAAAGAACAGTGATGTCTACCTGTCCATTGCCACAGTCGCTCGCGTGCGCCCCCCGCTGCCCTGTGCGCCTGTGCTGAGGTCTGGCCCTGAGGCCGGCTTACAGACCTGGGAGCCGAATCTGGGCAGGTGGTTTGCGGGGGGTCCTGGGCCCGGCATACAGCCTCCGTCAGCTCCTCTGGGTCGGAAGAGGGGAGGGGGGCCAGGTGCTCCGATGCTGCTCCCCAGCCCACCTCCGGGTAGCAGGTGCAAGGACCGGCGGAGCCTGGTCAGGTCACGCGTGATCCTCCCAGGGTGCCCTGGGAACACTGTGTCCCCTGCTCTCCCCCTCCCTTGCCGTGCCTGGCACGACCCCCGCTGTCCCAGCTGTCCCTCAGTGCTACTGTGCTCACAGCACTGCAGGCGGCCAGGCCGGCAGGGAGGGGCAGCGCCTGCCTGCTGAGTGGCTTAAGCCACGACAGGGCCTCCCCACGGTTCCGGATGGGAGTCGGGATCAAGGTGTGGGCCGTGCTGGCTCCTCCTGGGGCTGAGGGAGGGTCTGGCCCAGCCCCTCCAGCTCCCAGGAGCTCCCAGCATTCCTGGGCTCGCAGAGGGCATCCCCACGTGGTCGTCACAGCGTGCGCGTCTGTGTCCAGGTCAGGCTGGACCAGGGCCCCCATGAGTCACATTCAGGGCTGGGGTTGGGGAGGTGGGAGCAGCTGGGCGGCAGCTTTGCAGTGAGTGGGACCGGGGCGGGGGTTGTGCAGGACTCAGGGCTGAGCCAGCCAGATTGGTTGTGAGGAATGAGAGGGAGGGGCATGGTGTGTGCCGCCCTCCGTGTCACTAGCGCCATCTGGGCTGCTGGCTGCCCCTTTCCTGGGGAGGAGACCGGGGGCCGGGCTTAGCAGGCAGTGGGTGGGGGTGCAGGTTTGAATACGTGGATTCTCAGAAGGAACGGGTCCCCCAAATCTGGAACAAAGCCCCAAGTCTGGCACTGGGCTCTGCAGGATGCCCACTGCTCCCTGCTCGCCGGCTTCCCAGCCCCCAGAGCTAACTGGTAAACCTCTGTCCCTTGTCACTCCATCCGCTGCCTTCTGTCAGTGGCAGAAGACAGAGCAGTGTGGGGTGGACAGTTTCCCTGCAGGAACGCACATCCCTCTCGGAGGAGACGGCTCCCGGGAGCCTCGGCCAGCGGCACAGCTGAGGTCGTGACCTGATCTAAGAGCCTTAGCTGCAGTGGCCGCAGCCTCCTGGCCCCGTGCTGGCCCTGCTGGCCAAATCCGCCCCACGTGGCGTCCAGCGGAGGCCTCCTGTCCTCAGCCTGGCGTGGCGCTCCCCAGGAATCGTGGCTTCTTGGTCTGTTTTTAGAACCTCTGAAAACCACACGGCGGGTGAGGTGAGCGTGAGAGGCCGGGTAGCAAGTTCGTAAGGTGGCATTCGGGTTTCTGGGTAGAAGGGACACGTGGACGCCGGCGTCACAGATGAACAAGTCGCGTGTGCCCAGTGTCGTGCAAGGATCTTGTTCCTGGGGATTCTGAGCAGAAAGAGGCGATGCCAAGGTTTCTGATTTGCTTCTTAGGATCCTCAGCGTCACGCTGACCACTCAGGGTCTCGCAGCCGGTGAAGCCGGCGATGGGGAGGAGGCGGTGACGCGTGGGGGCGGGGCAGCCACACGGCGTGCACAGAGCAGCAGAGCCTGCACCCCACTGCTTTCCCACTGTGGAGAGTTCCAGCAGCCCGAGGTGAGCAGGAGGCAGCAGACAGGAGCGCCTGCCACGGCCTCGCTCCCTCGCGTGTTCCGACCCCGTGGGCAGTTCTGTGGCCTCCACGCTGGCCTCACAGCATCCACCACGGGTCCCTGGGGTCTGCCTTCACCAAGCAGGCGTGGGCAGCCTGGGCAATGTTAGCGTCATGCTAGCCCATGTCCACACCCCTTCCCCTCGCCCTCCGAGCAGTCCTACCTCTGCCCTGTGAGGCAGTGCCACTTCCGATCGTGGCCTCTGGCCTCTGTAGCCCCCCCTCTGCTTGGAGCATCCAG
>CM027393.1:117347731-117370530 GCA_015711505.1 Sylvilagus bachmani | reverse complement strand
CTGCTCTCCCTGCCCCCCTCCCCAGCCCTGCTCAGACTCTGCTCTCCCTGCCCCCCTCCCCAGCCCTGCTCAGACCCTGCACTCTCTGCTCTTTCTCTGGGACCCTTTCCTGGCCCTTCCTAATGAACTCATTTTTCTTTGTGTCCATGATCTGTTTCTCCTTCTGCCCACACACCCATCTAGTCATCTAGCCATCTTCCATTCACCCATCCATCCATCCATCCACCACCACCTACCCACCCATCCACCCATCCATCTGTCCATCCAACTATCCATCCATTCACCACTCATCCACCACTCATCCGTCTATCATCCATCTACCACCCATCCATCTGTCCACCCAACTATCCATCTGTCCATCCTGCCCCCACCCACTCAGCCACCCATCTATCCACCCAAATATCCAACTCTTGACCCATCCACCCACCCATCCACTCAGCCAGCCACGCATCCATCCGTCCACCCACCCAGCCAGCCAGCCAGCCATGCATCCGTCCGTCCACCCTCCCATCCACTCAGCCAGCCAGCTGTGTGTCTGCTCAGTCCTCCATCCATCCCTCCCCCACCTGAAGTAAATGCAACGATGCCACTCCCATGGACAGACACGCACCTGTGCTCCGCTGTGTGGCTGCAAGTTGGGGCGCCCCCCCCACGTGCGTGTAGGAATTCCGTGTTGTGCCACAGAAGGGTAGAGGATTTTCAGGCCAGAATAGCACTGTTGTGTCTGAGGAGGAAAGGAAATGAGTGAAGAGGAATTCCACCAAGACATGGGCAGCAGCACTTCATCGTGCAGGAGAAAGCGAGGTGGCCTGCTTGCCCTGTGACAGGGCGCGTGGAAAGCACCTGCTACGCAGCCACACGGCGAGCTGTAGACCGTGAAGACGAGTGAGGAAGCCTCGCTTTGCTTTGACAGGGCAGTCGAGCGTCTGGATATGCCCGGTCTACGTCAGGACTAAGACCGGAAGATGCAGGGGCTGGTGCTGTGGCCTAGCGGGTGAAGCCGCCTGTGATGCCACCATCCCAGTGGGCGCTGGATCCAGTCCCGGCCGCTCCACTTCCGATCCAGCTCCCTGCTCACGGCCTGGGAAGGCAGCAGAGGACGGCCCAAGTGCTTGGGCCCCTGCACCCACGTGGGAGAGCAGAGGAAGCTCCTGGCTCCTGCCTTCGGCTGGCTGTTGCGGGCATCTGGGGAGTGAGCTCTGTCTCTCCCTCTCTCTGTAACTCTGACTTTTTTTTTTTTTTTTTTTTGACAGGCAGAGTGGACAGTGAGAGAGAGAGACAGAGAGAAAGGTCTTCATTTGCCGTTGGTTCACCCCCCAAATGGCCGCTGCGGCCGGCGCACCGCGCTCATCCAATGGCAGGAGCCAGGTACTTCTTCTGGTCTCCCATGGGGTGCAGGGCCCAAGCACCTGGGCCATCCTCCACTGCACTCCCGGACCACAGCAGAGGGCTGGCCTGGAAGAGGGGCAACCGGGACAGAATCCAGCGCCCCAACCGGGACTAGAACCTGGTGTGCCGGCGCCGCAAGGCGGAGGATTAGCCTGTTGAGCCATGGCACCGGCCCTGTAACTCTGACTTTCAAATAAACAAATCTTTAAAGAATGCCAGAGGGGCCGGCTCTGGGGCGCAGTAGGTTAGTCCTCTGCCTGCGGCACTGGCATCCCGTATGGTGCCCGTTGCAGTCCCGGCTGCTCCACTTCCGATCCAGCTCTCTGCTGTGGCCTGGGAAGGCAGTAGAAGGTGGCCCAAGTCCTTGGGCCCCTAGACCCGCAGGGGAGACCTGGAAGAAGCTCCTGGCTCCTGGCTCCTGACTTTGGATCGGCACAGCTTCAGCCGTGGTGGCCATTTGGGGAGTGGATCATCGGATGGAAGACTTTCCTCTCTGTCTCTCTCTCTCACTGCCTGTAGCTCTACCAAATAAAGAAATAAAATCTTAAAAAATAAATAAATAAAAGCACCAGAAGCTGCAGCCTTGTGAGGGGGGACAGCGGTGTGGTCACAGTGAGGCCGTGCAGCCTGAGCCTGGGGAGTCTGCAAGGTGTGTGGAGAATGGTGTGGGTGTGGCCCGGGAGCACGCCGAGACTCAACATCCTAGCCAACGACAGGAGAGCCCAGGGCAGCCTGGGACAGGTGGAGAGGGACAGCAGGTGTGCGGCGCCCAGTCCAGGCAGGGGAACCCCCCACAGAGGGCACCTGATGGGGGGCAGAGCTGCAAGTCCGGGGGGGTGGCGGGGGCGGAGCGGTATAAGGGGAGCCGCGGAGCGGTATAAGGGGAGCCGCGGAATTGGACTCCCTGCCCTGGGGCTGCCTTCGCAAGTCCAGCGGGGGGTCCCATGGGGATTCTCAGCCTGCCTGGGGGTCCAGCAGAAGGGCAGGACCATTGGAGGGGACAGAGTTGGAGGTGGCAGCAGAGCCAGCGCCCAGCCCCCTCCTGCTTGTGCTGGGCCCACAGCCTGCGAAGGGGAGTGGCCCTGGGGGGGCTCTGGGCCAGGTTGACTGGGGAGGGTAAAGGTGGGACCCCCAGCTCCTTGACACAGAGGCCCAGCAGGCGCCCTCCCGCCCGTGCCCAGGCAGTGTTCGCTTGGCCACCCTGCCCTGGGGCTTCTCCCCATGCCCTGGGTGCCTACACTGGCACAGCCCAGTGCCCTGCTCTGCTCGGCCGGTTGCTGCTGGCTCTCTGAGGACGGGCAGGACGGCGCGGGTGGCCTGGTGCTCCCAGGGCCTGTACCTACATATTCCTCCCATGTCTGGTGATGCAGCTGGGTATGGAAGGGAGAAGCACCGTGGGAGACACTGAGTTTCTATCTTTTTTTTTTTTTTAATTTAATTTAATTTTTTTTGACAGTCAGAGTAGACCGTGAGAGAGAGAGACAGAGAGAAAGGTCTTCCTTTGCCGTTGGTTCACCCTCCAATGGCCGCTGGCGCACCGCGCTGATCCGATGGCAGGAGCCAGGTGCTTCCTCCTGGTCTCCCATGGGGTGCAGGGCCCAAGTCTTGGGCCATCCTCCACTGCACTCGCGGGCCACAGCAGAGAGCTGGCCTGGAAGAGGGGCAACCGGGACAGAATCCGGCGCCCCGACCGGGACTAGAACCCGGTGGGCCGGCGCCGCAAGGCGGAGGATTAGCCTGTTGAGCCGCGGTGCCGGCCCGAGACACTGAGTTTCAACAAGAAACTGCGTAGTTGGGGTCTGTGGGCACCCGTTACCATGCCGACCCTCCCCGAGGAAGCCGAGGGCCAGGCAGTGGGGACGGGGACGCAGGGCCTGGAGATGGCAGGTGGTGGACTGAGCTCCCGGTGAGCTGAGCACTTGACACTGCCCGCGTGCAGACCACGGTGCTCTCGGCGCTCTGTGTGTCTCTTGCTCCGTGTGTGTCTCAGTCTGGCCGTCCCTTCCCACTCCTGGGACACCTTGTGGGACTGTGCGCCTGGGCGTCTGTCACGCCTGCAGCTGTGCCCCCGTGAGGCGTGCAGAGCAGAGCTGAGTATGAGTCAGCACCTCTGTGTGTGATTTCTGTGACCTCTATGTGACTTATGTGTGACCTCTGTGACCTACATGAGTGACCTCTATGTGACCTACATGTGACCTCTGTGTGACCAACATGAGTGACCTCTGTATGTGACCTCTGTATGACCTCTGTGAGTGTCCACGTGTGACCTCTGTGAGTGACCTCCGTTGTCACACGGCCTGGCCAGTTTGCAGCCCACGGTCACAGCTGCCGACTTGTACACTGGGGGAGAGGAGCAGCCCCGAGTGTGGCTCTCATAAGTCAGACACCGAATTAGACGGGCCATGCCCGACCAGCCCTGGAGGCGTCCCCAGACGGGAGGGCAGGGCAGGGCAGGGCAGCAGTCCCTGAGTGGACGTGCCAGGAAGCAGGACTCCACGTAAAGGAAATGTTTCCAAGGCTCCAAGGCCGCGTGGCGGGAGCCAAGGCCGCTGCGTTTGGTGGTCAGTGCTTGTGGGTGCCGCTGTGGGGCTGCGGCGTGGACTGCACACCAGCAGCAGCCCTGGCCACGCTGTTTCCGTGGCTTTGAAAACTGCGAAGCTTCTCTTGTTTTTCGCATTCCGTGGACTCAGCTATAAAAAATGAGCATCAGCCCTTGGGAAGCAGCGTCCTTGTGGCTGAAGATCACGTGGCTGCGTGTCTGAGGGTCACTCGCGGCGTCGGGGTCTGGGGTCGCAGGAATCTGTCACACGTGGCCGCGTGTCTGAGGGTCGCTTGCGGCGTCGGGGTCTGGGGTCGCAGGAATCTGTCACACGTGGCTGCGTGTCTGAGGGTCGCTCGCGGCGTCAGGGTCTGGGGTCGCAGGATTCTGTCACACCTGGCCGCATGTCTGCGGGTCGCTCGCGGCTTCAGGGTCTGGGGTCGCAGGAATCCGTCACACGTGGCCGCATGTCTGAGGGTCGCTCGCGGCATCAGGGTCTGGAGTCGCAGGAATCCATCGCACGTGGCCACGTGTCAGAGGGTCGCTCGCGGCATCGGGGTCTGGGGTCGTAGGTACTCTTCCCAAGTCCCTCCCTGATGGCAGCCACGCCCGCTGACCCCACCCCGTCGCCCATGTGGCTCTGGGTGGCATTTTTTGATGCTCACTGCACGTGGCACCGTCTCTCCTGTGCTCACCGGGAGGTTCTAAGAATAATGAGCGTGCTTGTCCCACGGTGAGCTCCCCCAGGTGCACGGTGCTGCCCACAGAGGCTGCTTGGCAGGGCCCATTCTGATGCACGCTGTCCATCTCCACAGCCTGGACTCACCAGAGTCAGGGTTCACAACCCCTGTGTCCTGTCCTCAGTGCCTTGTGGGAGTTGGGTTCACGACCCCCACATCCTGAGCTCGTGGAAGTCAGGTTCACGACCCCTGTGTCCTGACCTCACAAGAGTCAGGTTCATGACCTCCACGTCCTGACCTCGTGGAAGTCAGCGCTACAAGCCCCGTGCCTGGACCTCCATGCATTGGAGATGATCCTGGGTAGAGCCTTTGGTTGGTCATCGATGCCAGCTAACACCAGAGACTCCACCCCGGAGCCGCTCAAGGAACCAGCACGTGGGAACCGTGACAAGGAGCCCACGTATGTCCTAGGACAGCAGGGGTGTTGCCCACAGAGCGCTCCTCTCTGCAGCTGCTGCAGATCAGACCCGCTGTCCACAGCCTGTTTCCCACACAGAGGTATTTTCATGGCGCCTGCAGGTGCACTGAGCCCTGACAGGCAAATGCTGCCCTAGCGTGTGAGCTGTCCCGGGCGTGAGTGTGTCAGCAGGTGAGCCCCCCCGCAGTGTGTCAGCAGGTGAGCCCCCCCACAGTGTGTCAGCAGAGTACTTGCGCAGGTGACCCCCGCACAGTGTGTCGGCAGGTGAGCCGCCCAATTGTACCGGCTGAGGGGCCCCCCTATCGAGTGTACCGGCAGGTGAGCCCCCGTGCCTGCCACCCTCCAGACCCCTTTCTTCCCAAACTCGTCCTCCTGTCAAGGACAGATCGCTGACATCAGCCTCTGGTCGTCCTGGGCTCTCTGAACACACTCTTCCACGCCTCCGATTTCTGATTAAGAATTTATCTGGTAAGGGGTGGACACTGTGGTGCAGTGGGCTAAGCCTCCACCTGCATCCCATATGGGCGCTGGTTCGAGTCCTGGCTGCTCCTCTTCCAATCCAGCTCTCTGCTGTGGCCGGGAAAACAGTGGAAGATGTCCCAAGCCCTTGGGCCCCTGCACCAGCGTGGGAGACCCAGAAGAAGCTCCTGGCTCCTGGCTTTGGGTCGGCGCAGCTCTGGCCGTTGCAGCCATCTGGGGAGTGAACCAGCAGATGAAAGACCTCTCTCGCTGTCTCGCCCTCTCTGTAACTCTGCCTCTCAAGTAAATAAATCTTCTTTAAAAAGGATGTATCTGGTCACATTCATCGCGTAACTCTGGGTTTGGAGGAAGACGCACCCGTCACAGGTGTCAGAGTTTGCGGTGTGCTGCGCACGCGGAGTCAGGGTGGCCGACTTGGAACTCGGCCAGCGCTGGGGCAGCGTCTCCCCCATCCTGCTGGTGCCGAGGTCCCGACTGTGGGATAATTCGCGTGCCCCTGTGGAGAAGCCCTGGGCTCGAGCCCCTGCCTGCACTCTGCTGTGGTGGGTGCCTCGGTTTCCTTACCTGCAAAACGGACTTGCGGCAGCACCGACCGAGGGGACCCAGCTCACCTTCCAGACGAGCACCCAGGAGCGCTCGAAGCCTTGCCGGTGGCCTGCTGTCCCGGGCAGGCCTCTGTCCGTCACTGCACACATGACTGTTGGCGTCAGTGGACAGCCTGGGGACGGCAATGCATCAGGGGTCTTTCAGGGACGTGAGGAGGCAGAGGAAGGTTCCGGAGGCCGTGGCTCACACAGGAAGGGCCGGGCGGGGAGGAGCCGGCTCCCTGCCAAGTGACGGGGGTTGCCTTGCGCCGTCACACGGGTGCAGCCGCTGCCTCCCCGCCGTCGCCTGTATCATCCGCAGTGTGGACATGAGACCAACCCCACAGCAGGAAAGCCAGGTTCTCAGCCCGTCTGACCTCGGGAAGCTTCACACAGGACATCTTGGAGAGAAACAGGCGTGGGTGCTGAACCCTGCCCACATAGGACTTCGTTTCTGAGGGGTGGGTGATCTTTTTTAAAGTATGTTATTTATTTGTTTGAGAGAGAAATAGAGAGAGATGGCCCTTGTATCCGCTGGGTCACTCCCCAGACAGCCAGAACTGCCAGGGCTAGGCCAGGCAGAAGCCAGGAGCTTCTTCCCGGTCTCCCACGTGGGTGCAGGGGCCCCGGCACCTGGGCCATCTTCCACCGCTGTCTCAGGTGCATTAGCAGGGAGCTGGCTCGGAAGAGGAGCAGCCGGGACTGGAACTGGCGCCCGTGTGGGCTGCCGGCGCCACAGGGAGCAGCATGCATGCATTGATGCATTTGCTCACCCGCCGGAGGCCGGGCCAGCCGGACGGGGCAGGACCGCTTGGGAATGCGAGGACGACAGCCAGGGCCAGCCGGTGCGGAAGCCTCAGCCACAAGCCGCTGCCCGATGCGGTGACCGCCAGCCCCGCACGGGGCAGGAGAGAGCTGTGCACCTGCCGTGCCCTGCTGCCAGGCCACAGGGGCCGCCAGTGAAGTCTGCCCGCCCTGGGTGGGTTCCCACGCGTACGCGCCTGGCACACTCCCCAGCTGTCCCGTGATTGGTCAGCGTGTAACTGAAAAGCCTTCTTGTTAGAGTGGCAGGTCCTGGGCCCCACCCACCCTTGCCTCTCGCTGATCAACCCTCTGGGCTACAGGATCCTGGAACCTGACAGCTATGGTGTCAGCTTGTCCGGCACTGAGAGTGACATAACCGTGGTGGACATGCCCACTGAACACCACACGACCTGGAGGTGGCAGGGACCACGTGCTGGCCATGGTGCTCATTGGGGGCGTTGCTGTCCGTTGGAGGGGGGGGAGGTGGAGACCCGGTCAGGACCAGCAGAGGGCTCGGTGTGGCTGGCCTGGGACTCGCTGGGAAGCCTGCACGGGGGGCTGGGGTGCACCGGCGTCACCCAGAGGAACAGGGTCACAGGAGGGTATCAGGGCTGTGTGTCTGCAGGGCCCAACGCTGGCTCCCGGTGGGCGCCTCACGCCCATGCTCAGCCCCACGAGTGCTGAATTCGAATCACCGCCTCTCGCTCAACTCAAGACCCGTCCCAGGAGTCCCCATTCTTCCTGCTGCCCTGGGCTGAAGTGGGGTGGCTCAGGTGCCCAGGAACTTGGGTGTTTTCTCACGGGGGCCACCTAAGTGCCGAGGGGGGAACTCGGCCGCGTGTGGAGGACGAGCGGATTGTGAGTGAGGGTCACAGCTCAGAACTGTGTGGAGCAGTTGTCATTGGTGACCTCTCTATTTTAAAACTATAATAAAAATTGAATTATCTCAGTGCCACTTGATGGTAATAATATATGGATAATTAGCGGTGTACATTCTAGCTTAGGAGAGATGTTGAATGGTGGACTAGGTGTGTATACATGGGAGTGTGTGTGTCTATGTGTGTGTGCATATGCACAGGTGTGTGCCCGTGGGCACGTGTGTGCTGAGTGGTGGACTGTGTATGCATACGTGTGGGCAGGTGTTTGCACACGCATGTGCATGTGTGCCCGTGGGTACATGTGTCTGTGCTGAGTGGTGGACTGTGTGCGTAGGTGTGGGCAGGTGTTTGCACACGCATGTGCATGTGTGCCCGTGGGTACATGTGTCTGTGCTGAGTGGTGGACTGTGTGTGCATACGTGTGGGCAGGTGTTTGCACATGCATGTGCATGTGTGCCCGTGGGCACGTGTGTGCTGAGTGGTGGACTGTGTGTGCATACGTGTGGGCAGGTGTTTGCACACGCATGTGCATGTGTGCCCTGTGATGAGCTCCGTGCTCTGCAGATGGCCCTGACACCCAGGTTTGCACAACTCTGTGTGATATGAATGCTGGGGGAAGGGGACGTCTCCCGCTGGTTTCAGGCACGGCCCCCGTGGCTCCCCATGCAGTAGCCTCGTGGACGTGAGTTTCTGTCTCTTCGTGAGCTGTTGTGGATGGGACCCAGTGTTTAAGGCCGGGGCCCAGTCTGGAGACACCATGGGCTCAGCTCCGCCGTCTCCTGACCGCGGGCTCCAGTCGGGCTGCTGCGCCCTGTCCAGCCGTGGCAGAGTCGAGGGCGCCACGCCCCGGCCGAGCAGGCTGTGCTTGTCTCTGGCTCCTGCGTGGCTGCTTTGAGTGCAGCCTGCATGGATGGCACTGTGGGCTGTGGCCCCGTGGGCGTGGAAGGCAGGAGGGTGGTGTGAGAGCTCAGAAGCACCCGCTCACACGCGGCGCTCTGGGTGCGGGGTCAGACACGGAGGCGCCCGCCCGACTCCCGTGGGCCCTGAGCCCCGTGCTGAGCGCCTGCATCGTTCGGCTGCGCATCGTGGATCACGCGAGGGAGGGGCGGTGTGGAAGGAGAGCCTGGCGTCAGCTCCCTCGTCCTGCAAAGGCTGTCGACATAGACTCAGGCACTCGCAGCCTCCCAGCTCCGGTCTCAGTGGGAAGGCGGCCGATCCCCCAGGCGTGCGGCACCTCGGGCGACAGCAGGAGCGCAGGGCGCTGTCCCCTCACGTGTCTTCCAAGGCATCCGGGGGCTCCGGGGCTTGGGCTTGGCGTCTGCCTCGGAAAGTGCCGAGCCGCGGCCAAGCCGCTCGCGCCGCGCCGGCGCTTCCTCTGTGCCCGAGCAGCCGTGGGACTTCCCGCTTTGTTTCAGAAAATACACGGCAGCCCCGTCCCTCCCTTCCTCCGGGTTTGTCGCTGTTTGTTTGAACTTGAGACTTCCTGAGGCCTGGAAGGTGCATTTGGCCGACAGCTCGGTCGCTGGAGCCCGGCGAGGGAAGGGAACGCCCACACTTGCCAGCGGATGGGCGGGCGTGACCGCCCCGCCCTGCCCCGACTTTCTCCTTTCTCTGCCCGCTCTGCGAGTCTTGAAGGGCAGCTTGGGGCTGGGCCGGGCTGCAGGAGGCCCGAGTGGCCGGGAGCCCCAGAAGCCGCCGGCCGTCTTGTTCCTGTGGCTCGGTCAGACCCTCGGCTGCCGGGGGACATCAGCGCCCGGGGGGGCCCCTGCATGTGGAGGGAGGCCTTGGCCGTGGCCCAGTGTGTGAGCAGTGGGCGCTGCCACCGTCGTGCAGGGACCCTCCCACGGGCGACTCGATGGCCAGGAAGGGAGCGCCTCGGGGGCCCACCCGTCGGCTCTGGTCACTGCCCAGGCGGCGCCGGGCGGTGGCGGAGAGCCCAAAACCAGGTGAGGTGCGAGCGTCCCCCTGTATGCGTGCCTGACGGCTTCAACCGCGGAGACAAGACGCCCGCCGGGCCCCGCTGTCTCCGGCTCCTTTGGGGCCCTTTTGGCCTGGTTCTGGGGACCCCGTGCCCCACACCTCTGCTGAGGTGGAGGAGGGGCGGGTAGCCGTTGTGGCGCATTGCATGGGAGCAGCAGACGCGGGGTGGGGGGCACCTGGGGGTTTCTGGGGGGCAGGGGGCTAAGCGGCCATGGGTCGCCCTGTGCCCGCCTGACCCCTGGAGCCCCCGCAGCAGCTGCCCTGGGTGGCTTCCCCTTTGCAGGAGCTCAGCCCTGGCCCGTCCGGGTCCTCCCAGGACTTCCCAGGGTGCGGGGAGCGCTCGCTGCTGGAGGTCTCTTCCTTCTGCGTCCGGGACCCGCGCGGCCCTTGCCCCCAGCACATGGGGCCCTGCAGGCCTCAGGCCGGCGTGTGTTCCCTGGGCAGGTGTCGTGCAAGGGAGACACAGAGGCTGCGGGTCAGACCCCTGGGCAGGTAGGCACCAGGCTCCTGGAGAGGAATGAGGAGCAGCCGTGGGCAGCTGGAGCCCCAGGACGCAGGACCCCCGGGCAGGGCTGGGTGCAGGCGGCAGGAGGGCCCTGTGCTGCCTTGGCAGTTGGGTGCAGGGTGGGCTCCCGTAGGGGACTCTGAGGGGGCCCAGGCTTCTGCCCATGTGGTGGGCATGCTCCTTGCTGGCTGTTGAGCAAGGGGGTGAATCTGGCTCCCAGCGAGGCTGTCACAGCAGCCCAGGGGCCACACGCTGAGGCCTGGCCCTGTGGTCAGGGAGCCGCCCATGCGTGGGTATCCTGGTTGGGGTCTCTGGCTCAGCCCCACCCGGTATGGGCCCCGTGGGGCTGTTTCCCCTGGCCGGGGGTGAGGAGCCCGGGTGCCCCGTGCTGCCTGTCAGGCCCGTGGGAGCAGCAGGTGAGAGGAGGGGCCAGCCCGATGGAGCCCAGGAGGGCTGTGGGCACCATAAGCTGGGCAGCTAGGGCCAGGCAGAGCCGTGAGGAGCTGGGCACGGGGGCGGAGATGGTGGCTGTGGGGCAGAGTCGTGCCAAGTCCTGTGTGGGCTCCGAGTTGTCCTGTGGTCCAGCAGCAGGGGACAGCGCTGTCACCGTGGGGAGAGCAGAAGTGTTGGGGGGGGGGGGGTTCCGGCCAGAAGATCGCCTATGGGGCACATGCATCCTCCTGGGAGGAATCCTGGAAGCACGTGGCCCGGCAGTGGCCCGGCACTTGGCGACGTTGCGGCTTCTCATCCTCTCCCCGCTAGCGATCCTTGGGACCCATTCTTATCAGTCACCGGACAAGCGGACGGCAGTGCCGGGTCCTGGGGAGGCTGAGAGTCCAGGCTGGGACTGGCTGCAGGAGCCCTGTGCCGGGGTTGGCGCGAGAGGTCCCATCTACACCTGGGTGGACTGTGTGGCTGGGGGGGGGGGGTGCATCCCACGCTGCACACATTTGGCCTGGATGGCCAGCTTTGTCCCGGCTCAGACCAGGGGCTGAGGGCGGAGGCTGGAGCTGGAGTCACCACGGGAGAGGCCGCACCAGTGTTTGGGGGGACAGCTCTGGGCACTGGCCTCTGACTCTGCAGCTCTTCCCAGCATCCGCTGAAAGCCGAGGAACGCAGTTCCACAGCAGCCCAGCAGGGGGCGCATGGGGGACGGCGCCGGCTGCAGGTGCGGGGCTGTGGTGTCAGGGCCTGAAGTGCAGGTGTTGATGTGGGCGCTCCTCACACCTGTTTGCAGGGAGCGGGGTCGTGGTCTGGAGGGTCCTGGCGGTGCCTCTTTTCCGAGACTGGGCAGCTGGGATGCAGGCATTGTCTGGCTTCCTCCCTCATGCCCCATGCCCCGTGCCCACCAAGGGACCCCCGTGTGGTTCTCTGGGGTCTTTTGGGCGGAGCACTGGGCCCTGGCCGCTGGGTTCCCGAGCCCATCTCTGCCTGGATTGCAGCAGCTGAGGGGGAACCTCCCACCCCCGGCCTCCATCTGCTGTAGCCTCTTTCCAGGCTGGACGTCTGCCCAGAGTCCAGTGTCCCGGACAGGGCTGCGGGGCGGGCGAGGGAGGTGCAGCCCTCGGCTGAGATGCCAGAGGGGCTGGTGGGTCACATGCAGGCCCTGACCTCAGCCCGCTTCCTTCCGGAAGGGTGCAGCCTCCACAGCTGCTGCTGCGGGCGGTGTGTGGGCACAGGGGGAGACGTGTGGGGGTCTCTGTGCCTCCCGAGCTCCTCTGGGAGCCCCCACCCCGGGCAGTGTGGCAGCAGCAGGCAGTTCAGTGCCCGGGGCCCCGCCCGACATCCGTGTGTCAACAGGCAGGGTGCAGCCACGTGGTAGCCTCGGCGGTAATTGCCTTTTGATGCCCTGTCCTGGCTCAGAACTCGGCCGGCCACTCCCGCAGACTCTAGGGAGAAAGTGCAGGGCCGGAGCTGTGGGCCGAGCAGAGGGAGGATGGTGAGCATGGGGCAGCGCCCGTGCCTGCACCGTGGCGCCCAGCTCGCTGGCGTGGCAGCCCGCAGGCCCGTGTGGATTTCTGTGGCGGAAATGCAAAGCTACTACCTGTACTCAGAGTGGTGCTCCTGGCTGCGGTCTGCGGCCGAGGGTGAGTCCCCCGGGCCCTCCGCGGGCCCCTCACAGCGGCGTGCTGGGGACAGCCCCGGCGGTGGTGAGCTCAGGTGTTCTGCAGGGGCTCCCCAGTTCCCTGGTGTGGGATGGGGACACAGCTGCGGTCCCCGGGGAGCTGGTGGTGGCCCAGGCGGGGCTGTGGCTGAGGGTAAGAGGGCACCTCCCCGACAGCACTGACTCTGGCCGCAGTGTAGCCAGCCTGCGTCGGCTGGCAGGTGCACGTGTCCAGAAGCAGGGACACGTGATGGCCACGTCTGTAGATGCAAAACGGAGTGGGCGCCAAGGGATGCTGGGGGTGGGGAGAGAGACTGACAGTGGCCCCTCCTGCCCTCTGCCCCGGGGGCCCTGACCCCATCACCCTGTCCAGTCCCAGCAGAGCCCTGGCTGCCTCCTCCAGGGGAGATCTGGATGCATCCTGGCACAGAGCAGGGGCGGCTCTTGCCACCCCAGTTCCGTCTTGTCCATCGTGTGCCCCTGGGGACTGTGCCCCTCGGCCAGGGGTCTGAGCCCCCAGCCCTGGACTCTGCCATCCGGTAGCTGTTCTGTTTGGAGTCTCGTGTCCTGGTCTGTGTTCCACTTAGCACCCAGTTTCTGCCCCTGCTGTGCTCCGGGTGCTGTCTGTCAGCACCACAGCAAGGCCCCCACCCCAGAGAGACAGCTGCCGCCCACAGTGGGAGGGCCACGGCCACACCCCTGCCTGCCGTGGTCAACAGCACTTCCACAGTGGGGCCAGAGTGGCTGGCGAGGCGGGGGAGGAAGTCAGCCGTGTGTATCCTCCCAGGCGGATGAGGCCCCCCTCGGAAATCTTAGCTCCGGGGAGCAGGACCCACGGCCACTCAGGGGCTCCCAGCCCGGCCTGTGGCTGCACTGGGCACACAGCCCGGGAGCAGGAGGGCCTGCACTGGTTCTTCTCCTCACTGGTGGGACAGGGCCCACCCGTCCCCAGGGCTCAGCTGCATGGGCAGAATGGCATGTGTGTATATGTGTCTGTGTGCATATGTGTGCATGTATATGGTGTATTTGTACATGCACATTTGCATGTGTGTAACCATGTGCACGTGTATGTCCATGTGTGCACATATGTGCCAGTGTGTGTGCTTGTGTCTCAGTGTGTGCACGTGCATATGTGTGCTTGTATGTCTCTGTGTGTGACTGTGTGCATGTGTGCCTGTGTGCACATATGTAAGCATGTGCATGTGTGTGAAAGCGTGAGTGACAGGAGCGTGAGGGAGTGTCACTGTCATTGTTGTCACCACAGCCAGCTCAGAGAAGAAACCGACTGAGGCCGCCCAGCAAGGAGGGAGGACGACCCCGCCTCGGTCGGTTCTGGGAGGAGCTGGGGGTTCTCGGGGCTGCGCCGAGGGAGGAGTCCATGCTGGGGGCTGCAGGCTGCAGGGCATCGTGAAGGGCTGGACGCCGGGTCCAGGATGTGGACGCCATGGCCTGCGGTGTGGACCCCGGGCTGCATTGCCTGTTTGCCCTGTGGGCGTGGCTGCTTCTGGCCGCTTTTCTGTTTATCTTCCTTGTTTGCTTTCTTCCCAGCAGGATGCAGCCGGCAGAGGGGTTGCTAAGTACCTCTGGGGTGCAGCCGGGAGGGAAGGGCACAGGTGGACACCTGCTGTCCCGGGGCGGGAGCGGGGCGGGGGCTGGGCGGAGCATGTAGCCCTGTGCTGCAGGCCCCAGGCACGTGCGGGCGCAGGGGAGGGGGCGCCACCTCAGGTCCTGCGGAGCTCCTGGGCTCCGTGTGCCTCTGTTTGTCAGCCATGGTGTCGGGTTCGGGACCTCAGCGGTCGGGAAAGCCACAGGAGCCACCCCCGATCACGGGGAGATCCCCACGAGGGGCGTGGCCTGGTGGCATCACTGGAGTGGGGGCGGTGGTGTGGGAAACCACTCTGAGAAGAGCCAGCGTCCCTGTGTCGATCTCGGAATAGAATCCGCGTCTCCCTCGGCTGGGGCAGCCCTGCGGATGTGCCGGGGGCGGAGAGGCCTGGCGCCCCGCCGACTCCTTCCGGGAGTGTCAGCGATGGCCAGGACGTGGACGTCCAGCTGCTTGGCACCGCTGGGCATGGTGGGGTTTGCAGGGCCCGTGTGTCCCAGGGAGCAGAGCCTGCACTGAGCGTGAACACACGTGGGCCCAGGAGCCCACGTCGTCTGCCGCGTGTGGTTGGGCCTGCTCTGGCCAGCCGGCCCCAGCTCCTGAGAGACACACTCAGCTGCAGACACGCTGTAGGGCCATGTCACTCACTCCACGGGGAGAAAAGCCGACTCCTGACAAGGCTTCATGGAATGCCGGAAACCTTACGAGACGTGGGCAAGTGCTGGGGCCCTGATGGAGGCTGTGAGCCCCGTGCGGAGCTGACCACACTCTCCTGTGTGGGCACGCGTGTGCCCCGTGCATAGCTGACCACTGTCTCCCGTGTGGGCACATGTGTGCCCCATTTACAGCTGACCATGCTCTCCTGTGTGGGCATGCGTGAACCCTGTGCATAGCTGACCACGTTCTCCCGTGTGGGCACACGTGTGCCCTGTGTACAGCTGACCAACCTTTCCTGTGTGGGCACACGTGTGCCCTGTGTACAGCTGACCACACTCTCCCGTGTGGGCACGTGTGTGTCCTATGTACAGCTGACCACGCTCTCCCGTGTGGGCACGCGTGTGCCCTGTTACAGCTGACCACGCTCTCCCGTGTGGGCACGCGTGTGCCCTGTTACAGCTGACCACGCTCTCCCGTGTGGGCACGCGTGTGCCCTGTTACAGCTGACCACGCTCTCCCGTGTGGGGATTTGGCCTGTGCTGGTCTGGACCCTGTGCCCACGTGGCAGGGCCTGGCTGAATGCAGGATCAGGCTGTGGGAACAGCTGGGTGTCCGGGTTCCTCTCGGCACCCTCCCCGAGCTCTCCTGAAATGGGCGACACCTGTGCACCCACAGTGGACGCCACCGCATCCTCTGTGCGCAGGGTCTCGTGTGAGATCAGCGTTGGGGAGGCTGGCCCTGGTGGGGAGGGGAGGGAGCTTCCCAGCCGAGTCGCTGCAGTTGGAGATGCACAGAACACCCAGGAGGGCGGGCGAGGTCCTGGCTGCACCGCTCCTTCCCCTCAGGCCTCGCAGCACGAGGACGTCTGTGCACAGGACGTCACTGTCACGCGTGAGGCTCGCCAGGCTCACGTCAGTCCCTGTCCCAGCACGAGGACTTCTGTGTACGGGGTGTCACCATCATGCGTGAGACACAGCCAGGCTCACGTCAGTCCCTGTCCCTGCACGAGGACGTCTGTGCACAGGACGTCACTGTCACGTGTGACACACCGCTGGGCTCAGTCAGTCCTGATCTCAGTGTCGAGGTCTGAACAAGTAAACAGAAAATACATCCCCCCCACCCCCCGATGTGTGCTTGTCTCACACTAGGCCGCAGCGAGATTAGGCCCAGATTACGTAAACGTGAGGGCTGCCCTGGGCAGCCTGGCCCAGCCCTGACGCCATCCAAGTGTCCATGGGAGGAAACGGCCTCTCGGTCCTGGAGGGGCTGTGGGTCCCTGGTGAGAGGGCTTTCCGCCGAGATGACGGTGACGGCTGCACCGTGGGCGTCGGGAGGCCGTGTGGAGGCTGCACTGGCAGAGGCTGGAGGTGGACTGGTGATGTGGATGGGGACGGTGGTGCGGGTGCGTGGATGGGCGGGGGACCGACCATGGAGGAAGGAGTGTAACACAAGGAGAGTGGAGCGGTACAGGCGCCAGCCTCGGTGCCTGGTCAGGTGGTCGTGGTCAGTGGCGCCGTGGGCAGGGTCTGTCTCAAGTTCAGTCTCAAAGCTGCGTTCTAAGCACGCAGGCCCCCAGGCTGTGGGCAGAGGTGTGAGCAGAGGCTGTGGATCCCTCGGGTGGGAACCGGCTCCCAGCAGCCCCGCAGGGCCGTCTGAGACAAAGGCTCCGGCCACGGTGGAGCACAGGGGAGCAGGGGCCAGCGGGTGGGGGTCGTAGAGGGGCAGGGCAGGGCCCCCGTGCGTGGCTTGGACTTGGGGGTGGATGTTGCTGCTGCTGACGAGGATGGAGGTTGGTGGGGAGCCAGGAGCAGCACCCATCCAGGATGGGAGCAAGGCCTAGGGCGCCTGATGGTGACGTCACACACGTGGTGGGCGGGACGGGTGTGGGCTGAAGTCAGGGCCGTGTGGGCGGCCAGGCCCTCGTGCCGCCAAGCATTGAGGCACGTCCCTGGCCTGGGCCTGGCTCCAGGGTCTCAGCACCGCCGGTTTCAGGCCCAGTTCACGTTCTCTGTTCCTGATGCAAACAAAGTTCCCGGCACAGGGCCGGGGAGGCGCTGGGTGGGGATGGCCACGCAGTGTCCTTTGCCTCAGGAAGTAAGTGGAGTCGGGGTGCAAGGTCTCTGGTTTGGGGTCCCCCTGTGGGGTCACTGGTGCCTGCCCGGCCCCGTGCACCTGCTCAGCAAGAGTGGCACTGCGGTCACCACACCGGGTGCACATCCTCTGGTGCCCTGCTCACTGTACCCCGGCCCCAGGGGAGGGAGCAGGCGACTTTCCAGGGGGCAGGGGCCAGGCCCGTCCTGAGGCCCTCTCGGTCCGCCCGCCTCTGCACAGGAGCCCGAGGCCAGCTCCTGGGCGCTTTCTCTCAACATGGCCCAAGGGCTGCCCTGGGCCTCCCACGATTCCATGCGGGTCTCCGCCAGGTCCAGCCCGGCGCCCCCCACAGCAGTTCCTGTTCCTGCTGCGAAGCCCAGCCCTGTCCAGGGGCCATGCCCCCCACCTGTCCTGAGGCCACCGTCTAGTGCAAAGGTGGAGGTTTATGAGGGAAGTGGGGGGTGGGCGTTCAGCCTGGCGGTGCCCACACTTGGTGGCGGGGGCCAGTGTTCGATCCCTGGCTCTGCTTCCTGCCAGTGCACACCCTGGGTGGAGGCTCAAGCATTTGGGTTCCTGGACCCACGTAGGAGGCCTGGACCGAGTCCCAACTCCCAGCTCCGGTCCCCACTCGGCCCGGCTGTGGCTGGCACTGGGGAAGTGAACCAGCAGAGAGGTGCTCCCTGTGTCGCTGTCTCCCCCACCCCACCCTGTCTGTCCCCTGCTTTCAATCAATACAAAAACAATGACAACAGGTTTCCGTGGAGGGTGTGAGAGCGTTTCGGGCCTGGCGCTGTCGGAGCCGGGCCTGCCCGCCCTCTGTGTGTGGACCAGACCAGACACGACCGTAGGGGTTTCCATGTGACACCTCGTGGGTGTTTCCATGACGTGAGATATTTGGGGAACAGCTTTAACGAGGGCACAGCCCCCGCCCCCGGGTCCACCCTCTGAGTTTCCTTCCGGGTGCACCTAGGAGGGTCCCACGGCCCAGGCTGGCGCCCAGGCCCTGGCAAGCCCCTCACGTCTCCTGCGTGCTGGCTGTGGGGCGTCGTGCTGCTCCCTCGTCGCTGCCCTGCCCAGCCCCCCGCCTGGAGTCCTGCCTGCTCGCATCTCCCACGCCTGCTGCACAAACCCCAGACACACCTGGCTGCCCCCACGCAGCTGCCCCGCCTCCACCCTCCCAGGTGCAGCCGAGCCCCAAGCTCCCAGCCTCTCTTTGCCAGACAGCGGCGAGCCCTTGGCCAGCCCTGGGGTCGTCTCCCTGGGCTTCCCAGCTGGGGAGACTGCGTCGGACCCTCGGGAACTGGGGTCCCGAGACGAGACCGCTGGCCCCGCCAGGGGAGCAGTCCGAGTCCTGGCCTGGCTCTTGTGCTTCCAGGTTTGTGACGCGGAGGGGTGGGGTGGGGGCAGCAGGAGACCCAAGACGCCCGACACCCCCACCCAGCTCTGCCCCCACAGCCCTAGGCGGTGCCCCGAGGGGCCGGCCCGGCCACGCCCTTCACTTCCCCTGCATTGGCACGTGCCCGGAGCTGGACGACTACAGCCGGCGGTGAGGTTTGTGAAATGGGAGGAGAAGCTGTCCAGTGTGGTTGCGCCCTGCCCGTTGGACCCCCCCGCCTGGCTGAGGCGCAGGGGAAGCTGGAGGGGCACGTACTGTTCCCCCAGCGGGGCTCTCACTGGGTCGCTGTGCGAGGCAGGGCCATGCGCCTTTGCGTGTGTCCCCTGGGCTCTGACCGTAGTGGGGTGGCCGTGCTGTGTCGTGTCCCCGAGGCCACCAGAGCCCCCTCCTCCCACCGTGGGACTTCCCGGTCTCATCCTGTGTAAATTCTACTCCTGTGACATTACTCATAATCTCCGTGCATCGCTGTGTGTAACCTCTGTGCATTTGTGTGTGCGACTGTGGACAGTTGAATAAGACGCAAGCAGCGGTCTTGGAGCCGTGTGGGCCTCAGACCAAAGACAGCACGAGCAGCTGCGAGCTGGAGCTGGGGCAGCCGGGAGTGGTGTGACCCCGGTCACGGAGGGGAGGGCGGTTGCTGGAGCGAGTGTCGTGGGTTCTTTTCCTCAGCTTAGCGTAGAAATAAAAAGCCGGGAGATACTTTGCAGAGGCAGGAACTTTGATTTGATGGGCCGGCGACAGAGAAGGGGTCTGGTCCGAGGGGAGCGCGGGCGGAGCACCCAGCGGACGCCGGCTCTGAGGAAGGCGCCGGGTTTCCAAGGCGCTGCTGTCTGTTCGCTGGGTCATCCTATCGGGGTGCCCACTGGACGGGGGTTTCACACGCGTATGTTGATTGGCTTGTCTGTCTCCTTAGGGGCTCGGCCCCTTCCCCTGCCGGCTCTGGGTGGAGGACTGCACCCACCCTGGGGGTGAGATAGAGCCGCAAGGTCCCACGCAGCACGAGAAGCTGTTCGTGGGGAGACACCGGTCGGTGTGGAGACAGCTCTCCAGCCACAGCTGGCAGCCTGCTTGTACTGGACGTTCCACCTGCGTCTGAGGGGCCCACTGACCCCCAGCCCCACCGGCCGGCCTCAGGTGGGAGCAGGGCCACTGGGCCCTGGACAAGCTGCAGTCCTGTCCCTTGAGAGCTGAGCTCATGCTGCGGCCACACTGAGTGCCAGCATGGGGCTGCAGGGTGGGAGGCGGAGGGTGCAGGTGAGGGTCAGGGAGAGGGAGGCACCGGGGAGGCAGGGACACGGGGGACAGAGGGCCAGGGGGCTGGGAGATGGGGCTTAGGGGACTACAGGGAGACAGAGAGATGGGTACAGGGGCAGAGGGACGGGGACTGGGACTTAAGGGACAGGGGACAGGGACTGGGGGACAGGGGGACAGGGAGACAGAGATAGGTACAGGTGCAGAGGGACAGGGGAGAGGGACTGGGAGACAGGGGACTGGGGGACAGGGAGATAGAGAAATGGGTACAGGAGCAGAAGGACAGGGAATAGGGGACTGGAGACAGGGGACGGGGGATGGGGAGACAGAGAGAAGGTATGGGGCAGGGGGCAGGGGCTAGGAGATGGGGCATAGGGAACTAAAGGACAGGGGGGCAGGGAGACAGAGAGACGGGTATGGGGCAGGGGACGGGGGATAGGAGACTGGGGGACAGGAACTTAGGGGACAGGGTAGAGTGGACTAGGGGGCGGAACTGGAGGACGAGGAGACAGAGATTTGGGTACAGGGCAGAGGGGCAGGGGATGGGAGATGGGAGATGGAGGGCAGGGGACAGGAGAGGGGGTGCTGTGCCACAGGAGCCCAGAGCCTCCCCGGCTTCTCAGGTGGGGTTGACACTGACACTGGAAATGACCTTTATGTGGGACTTCAAGGGTGGATGTCTCAGCCCCTCGGGCTTCCCCGCCCCGTCCTTGACCAGCAGCCCCCTGTCCCCGAGAGCCCCCGCCCCGAGCACGAAACCAAAAGCCGCATCTCTTTTTTTTTTTTAAAGAACGTCATGCGTTTAATATATGCACATTTGGGAACATGGTGATTCTCCCTCCCCACCTCCCTCCCGCCCACACTCCACCCTTCCTCCTCCCCCCTCTCCCATTCCCTTTATCTTTTGCAAAGATCTATTTTCAGCTAATTTTATACTCATAAGATTAACCCTGCAGTAAGTGGAGAGTTTACCGAATAGTATGAAGAAAAAAGAACAAAACAAACAAGAAAAACTTTGTTCCTCAACAGTCAAGACAAGGCTGATAAAGTGTCGGTGTCACTTCTCCGCTCGCCTTGTAGGTGCTCCATGGTTGTCACAGGTCAGGGAGAACGCGTGGCGTTTGTCCCTCTGGGACTGGCTTATTTCACTAAGTAGGACGTCTGCGGAGTCATCCATTTTGTTGCAAAGGACAAGATTGTATCTTTTACTGCTGTGTAGTATTCCGTGGTGTACATATCCCGTAATTTCTTCACCCATTCTTCCATTGACGACTTCTGGGTTGATTCCATGGCTTCGCTGTGTGAACAGAGCTGCAGGAAACATGGGGGTGCAGAGACTCTCCTGTGCTGACTTCCCAGGCGCGGGATGGCTGGGGTGTGGTAGGTCTAACTCAGATTTCTGAGGTCTCCATGCTGGCCCCAGTGGCTGTGCCACTTTGTGCTCCCACCAGTGGTGGATCGGGGACCTTTTCCCCCACATCCTTGCCACCATCTGCTGTTTGCTGGTTTCTGTATGAGAGCCGTTATCACCGGGCTGAGGATCTGCATCTCAGTGCCCCAGTGCTCTGGAAGCCCCACCCCGGACAGGCAGACTCCCAGTGCCAGGGGACAGATCCCCTCCTGGCCCTGTTGTGTTTTCGGAGTTCTCAGCGCCCCTGGGGGGGGGGGTCCTGAAATCCAAGTCCTGCTGTGCGTGACCCCTGTGCCCCATGGGCAGGCGGATGGAAAGAGCAGGTGCAGCTGCCCCTGGTGTGGCTGTCGCTGGGGCAGAGGCCCTGACCCTCCACTGGGCCAGTCCTCCCTGCATCCCCAGGGCTTGCCAAGTGGACAGGACCTCGGCCGTGCACGGGGCTCCTGCGGGCTCAGGTCCCTGGTCCCCAGGGCTGGCTCCTGGATGGCTGAGCGCACGCACACAGGGCCCCTGCAGGGAGGCTTCAGACAGGCGGCACAGGGAGCTGGGAGCTAGCGGCCGGCAGGGGCTGAGCTGCCACCAGGATCGCAACGGTTAAGTCGCCCGCCGGCAGCAGGATGAGTGAGCTCCTTAATCAGGGACATCAAATTGAGGCCGAGGGAGGGGCCGCGGCCGCGGCGCGAGGCCGGCTTTGCGAAGCAGCCCAGGAAGGTGTGGGGTCCCCACGCGCAGCCCAAGATGGAGCCCTGCCGCCTTCCTTTGTGTGCCAGTGCCGGGCGCTCCGGGAAACGGGCCGCTGGCTCCTGAGCGGCGCTGGCCCAGGCAGCATGACCTTAAGCCTGGTCTCCCTGCTGTGCCAGGACCTCACGGCCCTCTGGCTGCTGCTGAAGACCAGCACAGGTGCGTCCGGCGCCGGGGCAGCACTACGGGGACACGGGGGTCGGTGGCGCGGGGGCTGCTCAGGCCCTGGCAGCGCAGCCGGGCTGTGGACTCTGTGCTCGCTCTGCCTGGGGGCTGCAGCCTCAGAGCGGCCGGGGCCGTGCTGGCCATGTTAGGGACAGAGAGTCTGGGGTGGGGGTGCCTGAGGGCTGCTGGTCTTCCTGCCCTGGCTGTCCCTTTGGGCAGCACAGGCCGTGTGTGCCTCCAGACACAGGTGCCAGTGGCGGCCGTCATTGCCAAGGCTGGGAATCAGAGCTGCCATCGGGCTGCTTTGTCCAGGATCCGCATAGGCCTTGCCCTGGTGGTGAGCGAGGGGCGCAGCAGAGGCTGCAGCCCCCTCCCCTGTGGGGACGCCCAGCTGGCTCTGTCCTTGCAGCCGGCCTGGGACCCTGGGGCTGGGGCCACAGGACTACAATGTCTTAGGGGGTCAGGGAGCTGGCCAGGTTCTGGCTGTGTCACAAGTGCTCTGGAGTGCACTTCCCGGTGCTGACAGTGGGGTATTAGAGGAGGGGGCGGGGCTGAGAAAGGATGGCCTGGGCTTCCTGGGTCATGTCTAAGACCTGCAAAGATGCTTAGTTTCAAGTAATTTGTCATAATACATTTTTCCTGTGTGTCCTGCCAAATATTGATGAATAATTCATAAAATAAGTATTTTTGTGAATTTCAGTGAATCAAGCAAGAGCTATCAGTGGCAACAATTACACATCTACATTGTCTACTATTTTATTTTTTAAAAATATTCATTCATTTGCAAGGCAGAATGGCAAAGAGTAAGACAGAGAGAGAGAGAGAATCAATCTTCCATCTCCTGGTTCAACCCCAGGTGGTGGCCAGAACAGCCAGAGCGTGGGCCAGGCTGACCTGAGGCCAGCAGCCAGGCGCTCCATTCAGGTCACCCACAGGGATAGAAGGGCCCGGGCACTTGGGTCAGAATCCACTGCCTTCCCAGCACAATAGCAGAGAGCTGGGTCAGAAGCTGGGTACCCAGGCCTCGAACCTGCAATCCACCAATGAGGACAGCATCGTAGGC
>CM027393.1:117308055-117329936 GCA_015711505.1 Sylvilagus bachmani | reverse complement strand
ACCCGGGATCCGTCCCCCTGACACAGCACACACTCACCTCACCCGGGATCCATCCCGACACAGCACACACTCACCTCACCCAGGTACCAATCCCTTTATCTGCAGTCAGCAGAGATGCCTGATCCTGGATCGTGGCATCAACACTCGAGCCTGGGATGAAGCGAATTTTCTGCGGCAAGTGTGAACCCAGCAGAGCGCACGGTCTCTCCGGCACAGGCCTCTGAGGATGGCTTACTTATGTGCGAATAGCAACTTCCTGGACTCTTTACCTTACAGAACGCTCAGGCCGGCAGGTGGGCATCCTCCCGTGTTTCTGAGCAGGTGAGATGCCTCACCGCCTCCTATGCCTCCCCTGGGGGGCTCCTGCCCTGTTATGGTAGCTGGGGCTCACAGGCCTCTGCCAGGTCTACCTGGGGTCGTGGGTCTTGTGGCCCCAGACAAACCGCGAGCGAAACCTGGGCGCCATTCTTCCCCATGGCACCTGACTGCCCTGGAGCCACAGCTTCGTTACTCTACAACAGATCCGGCCCCACGGGGACGCTCGTGACCGTCCTGGACCCTGGCTGCCGCCTGGACGCTGACCTGCGTGGGACTCCATCAACTCAGGGGAGTCGTCTCTCATTTATGATGTGAGAAGCAGGGAATCAGCCAACATGCTGGATCCCTGCTGTTAGCGCCGAGCCAGCCTCACGGGGTGGTGACAGTGGCAGCGCCGGCTGCAGAGGAGGGCCTTCGGCTCGTGCAGACCTTGTCCTGGGACCAGCGTTCCTGCCTGTGCTGTCATGGGCACGCTCCTGTGTCCGAGCCGCAGCTTCTTCGTGACAGGTGGGGACCATGAGGAAAGCGACAGTGGGGTTCAGAGTGCAGATGACATAGCACTCGGCAGTCAAACAGTCTTCCACGTCCCAGTACTCCAAACTCTGGGGTGCGTGGCACAGTGGTGAGGACGCTGCTTGGACAGACACATCCCACGTCAGTGTGCCTGGGTTCAAGTCCTCACTCTGCTCCCAACTCCAGCCTCCTGCTAATGTGCACCCGGCCGGGGGGGGGGGGGCGCAGGCAGCATGTGACAGTATAAATACTGGGGTAACTGTCACTCACACAGGAAACCCGGATGGAAGTCTGGCTCCTGGCTTCAGCGTGGCCCAGCCTCAGCTGTTGCAGACATTTGCAGAGTGAATAGCAGATTGAAAGTCTCTGCCTGCCTCTCAAAAAAATAAACACAGCAACCTTAAAGAAGTCACTTGTGGGGCCGGTGCTGTGGTGTAGCAAGCTAAGCCTCCGCCAGCAGCACCAGCATCCCATGTGGGCACCGGTTCATGTCCCAGTTGCTCCTCTTCTGATGCAGCTCTCTGTTAATGCCGCAGAGAAAGCAGCAGAAGATGGCCCAAGTCCTTGGGCCCCTGCACCCACACCCGCACAGGAGACTGGGAAGAAGCTCCTGGCTCCTGGCGTCAGATCGGCTCAGCTCTGGTCACTGCAGCCACTTTGGGGGTGAGCCAGTGGATGGAAGACCTCCCTCCCTCCCTCTCTCTGTCTCTCTGCCCCCCCTCTCTTTGTAACTCTACCTCTCAAATAAGTAAGATCTTTTAGACAAAACAAGTCCTTTGTCTTTCTTGAGGGTGTGCGGTGCCAGTGTGGACGAGGCTGACGTTTGATTTTGCAGCCTCCCCTGCCGGGGGAGACACTGGAAATCACATGAACTCCATGCGCTGCGGCAGAATCCTGTGTAGGGCCGGGGGCTGTGCCGGGGGCCACGTCCTCCCCGCTCACGCTGGGGGCCCCCGGCGATGAACTCCAGGCTCTGTGGCAGAATCCTGTGTAGGGCCGGGGGCTGTGCCGGGGCCGCGTCCTCCCCGCTCACGCTGGGGGCCCCCGGCGATGAACTCCAGGCGCTGCGGCAGAATCCTGTGTAGGGCCGGGGGCTGTGCCGGGGGTCGCGTCCTCCCCGCTCACACTGGGGGCCCCTGGCGATGAACTCCAGGCTCTGTGGCAGAATCCCGTGTAGGGCTGGGGGCTGTGCCAGGGGCCGCGTCCTCCCCGCTCGCTCACGCTGGGCGGCCATACTGGGAGTCGCCACGCAGGGCGTCCTTCCTTCCTCCACTGACTCTGCACAGTGGCAGTGACCGCACTCCCGCAGGACGGACTGGGAACGTCCAATGACCGACGGGCATCTCCGCCAGCGCCAGGCCCTGACTCCACAAAAGGGAATCTGCTGAGCACAGCCTTGGGGGCCTTCAAGGGCTAACCAGCAGTCTTTACTAGTAGTCTTCCCTTAACTAGTCTTTTTTCTAAGTAGACATAAAAGACTTTTTCCTCAAGAGAGCAAGCACACATTAGCACATACTCTCTCCAAAATCGTGGTGTAAACTTAAGTTTTACAAATTACATGGCATTTTCACACACCCTGAGCCCTTGTGTAAAAACAAAGAACCACAGCACCTGCGCGCCCTCCCTTGCTGCCCTGGAATTCCACGGATCCACGGATCCCACTCCCCTTCCCTGGAACCAGCGCCGCCCCAGCAGGAGCCTCCCAGGGTCTTTCCTTCCTGGATGTGGAAGGAAGGTCCCCTCTGCTGTCGCCCTGAAACCAAGCCACAGCTCTTAACCTGCTCCACACACGCACACGCACACACACACACACACAGGATTGCGTGCACATGCACAGGTAGGTGTGTGTGTGTGTGTGTGTGTGTGTGTGTTGACAGGCAGAGTTAGACAGTGAGAGAGAGAGAGACAGAGAGAAAGGTCTTCCTTCTGTTGGGTCACCCCCCAAATGGCTGCTACGGCCAGCGCACTGCGCCAATCCAAAGCCAGGAGCCAGGCGTTTCTCCTGGTCTCCCATGCGGGTGCAGGGCCCAAGCACTTGGGTCATCCTCCACTGCCTTCCCAGGCCACAGCAGAGAGCTGGACTGGAAGAGGAACAACTGGGACAGAACCTGGCGCCCCAACCAGGACTAGAACCCGGGGTGCCGGCGCCACATGTGGAGGATTAGCCTAGTGAGCCGCAGCGCCAGCCAATGCACACTCACAGGAGTGTTGGCGAGCACACGGGAGTGCTCACACAGAGGAGTGTTTGCACACACCAAGGAGACTTCACACATGCACAGGAGTGTTTGCACACAGTGTTCACACACAGGATCGTGTGCACAAACATAGTACAAGTGTTCACACAGGCGCAGAAGTGTTTGCAGACACATAACCACTGGTGAGCACACAGGAGTATTCACACAGAGGAGTGGTTGCACACACATGAGAGTGCACACTCAGGAGTGTTCACACACAGGATTGTATGCACACAAACAAAAATTTGTATACTCTGAGCAGGGGAATTGGCAAGCACAGAGCTGTTCATACAGAGGAGTGTTGTACATGCACAGCAGGGGTGTTTGCACATGTAGGAGTGTCCACACACATAGGAGTGTTTGCACACAGGAGTGTCCACACACACGGCGTTTGCCCATGCACAGGGATGTTCACACAGAGTAGGAGTGCTTGCACACACAAGGAGTGTTTGCCCATGCACAGGGGTGTTCACACAAGGAGTGTTTGCACGTGCACAGGGGTGTTCACACACAGGAGTGCTCACACACAGGAGTGTTCACACACAGGAGTGCTCACACACAGGAGTGCTCACACACAGGAGTGTTTGCATGTGCACAGGAGTGCTCACACAGAGTGCTCACACACAGGACTGTTCACACACAGGAGTGCTCACCCACAGGAGTGCTCACACACAGGAGTGCTCACACAGAGTGCTCACACACAGGAGTGCTCACACACAGGAGTGCTCACACACGGGACGCGGCCATCGCAAGTGGCAGCCTAACCTGCCGTGTCACAATGCTGGCCCAATCACGAGTGAAATCAGTTAGATTACACCTGTCTACACCTGGACACCATGGGGAAACCAGCAATCTACCACACCTGTCTACACCCGGACACCATGGTGAAATCAGATCTACCACACATGTCTACACCCACGACACCATGGTGAAATCAGATCTACCACATGTGTCTACACCCAGGGCACCATGGTGAAATCAGCAATCTACCACACGTGTATATACCTAAGGAACCATGGTAAAATCAGCAGATCTACCATACGTGTCTACACCCTGGACACCATGGTGAAACCAGCAATCTACCACACATGTCTACACCTAGGGAAACACGGTTACATCAGCATATCTACCACACGTGTCTACACTCTGGACACCATGGTAACATCAGCAGATCTACCATACGTGTCTACACCCCGAACACCAGCAATCTAGCACACGTGTCTACACCCAGGGCACGATCTACCATACAGCTCTACGTGTGTAGAGTCCGTGAGGCTCCCCCTAGAGACCTACTCCCCAGGCCTGAGCTGGGAGCAGAACAGTGTGCAGCACAGACTGGCTGGTGCTCCCTGGAGGACCCACACCCTCCAGGGCGGTTTCCCTAGGTGAGTGATAGACACTCAGACCAAGAGGCCACTCACCTTGGAGGACACGATCCTGTTGTCCGGGTATCTCTGTGGGATGTAGGCTTCGGCACCGGGAGGGGGTTCCCTGTGTCCCACGTAGATGGTCCGGCTATCCACCCAGTTCTCTTCCCCTGCACACTGTGGGAGGAAGCACGTGGTCAGCCCCAGGCCTCAGCATCTGCACACAGTAAGCTTCCCTTTCGCGTTGTCCATCTGAACACACATCTGTCCCTGCACAGTGCACGTCTGCACTGACGGGGAGACCTGGGCTCTCCCAAGCCTGGGCCACCCAGGCTCACCCGGCCTCCCAGGTGTGGGCCGTCAGCTCACTCCAGCTGAGCGTCAGGGCAATGCACTGGGCAGGCCCACTCAGAAAAAGCAACAGTGGATCTGACAACCTCGGCAAGGGAACAATGCCTACGGGGGAGGGGGGTTGTCTTGAACGCGGGAGGGAAGAAACCGGGCCCACAGGCGTGCGGATACCTGATGAGGTCACACAGCCGCTCAGGTGGGTTTCCCCGGCACACGGCAGGGAACAGAAGTGTAAACCCAGAGTGAGTGCTGTGTGCTGCTCTCCCCCAGAGTGCTCAGACTCCACGAAGGCCCGCACATCAGAGGTGCAGTGAAACAGCAGGCAGGACGCCAGGGACAATGCCGGGCACACCCACCACGTTGCTGGTCACGCCACCGTCCCCGGCGCTGACTGCCGTGGCAGCCGGCGAGCCACTCAGCACTGCTGGTGAACTGCATCGGAGCAGCTCCAGGGGGCTGCACCGCGCACCTTCCCCCGCCCACCTCCAAGAGTCAGACTTCAGAGCCTCAACTATGTGGTCCCGTAACTCAGCAGGTCCAGACCCCAGCGTCAGCCAGAGAGGAACGCAGACCAAATCGAAGCAAAGCCACACGGAACTTTCAGGATGAAGAGGGAGGATCCGGGCAGTCAGCAATCTCCCAAGGGCCCCCGGGTTCCAGGTGCCCCCTCCAGCAAGCGCAGCGACATCTTCCACGGCGCCCGTGCAACCTGTACCCAGGACGCTCAGGACGGCCAGTCTTTCACAGGCAACACAGAGCTCAGGTGCAGGCGGCCAAACCCCTCACCCAGCCCAGGTCTCCAAGCTGGGGCAGGAAGACCACGGGCAGGTCCCCCTCACCCAGCCCAGGTCTCCAAGCTGGGGCAGGAAGGCCACGGGCAGGTCCCCCTCACCCAGCCCAGGTCTCCAAGCTGGGGCAGGAAGGCCACGGGCAGGTCCCCCTCACCCAGCCCAGGTCTCCAAGCTGGGGCAGGAAGACCATGGGCAGGTCCCCCAAGGGGCTGGCCCCAGGTCAGATTGACGCCGAGAAAGAAGGGGAGTGAGCGCTGGGCACCTCCCAGAAGGATCCAACTGGGCAGGGCTGGGTCGGGGCTAGGGGGAGGTGCCGGACTGGAGGGCGTGGCTCATGCCACGCGAGGGGATGCTGGGAGGGAGTCTTCTGGAGTCTCCCCTTCTCCTGACCACAGGAAGTCCCTGCAGCCGCTTCCCACCCAGTCTCAGCAGGGGGAGGCGTCCGAGTACAGGGACCTGCGGTGCCACACAACAGGAGCCATGGAGAACATGCCACTGCAAATGACGCTGGCTCGGCTCCCTGGAGAGCCCTGGTGGCTGCTCCCCTTCATCCTCTTCTTCTGAAGATATTCTGCATACTTGCGAGGAGCCAACTGCACGAAACCCTCATGCACGCGCTCAGCCACCTGGCTGAGGGCCCCAGGCTGCTGTCGGGACGTTGCAGCTCCTGCCGGGAAGGATCAGCGCGGAGCAGGGCTCAAGAGACCCTGTCTCAGGGGTCCGTGGCGGAGGCACCGAACACTGAAGTGCTCGGGTGAGCAGCAGTTCCCGCTCTCCCATCCTCAGGCCAGGAGCCAGAGGGCTCCCCCAGGAGTCACTGGACAGACTCGCAACCTCTAACTAGAAGCCGGCATCCCTCCCCCCCTGACACAGCAGGCCAAGGTCTAGATTACGACAAGAGGTGTCACCAAGGGCTGATCAGCCAAATGGCTCACCCAGGGACCCGTGTCCACTGAGCTCCCTTACTGGGGACAACACGGGTCTAGGCTGACTGCACAGCCTTGTCCACACCCGCCAGTGAAAGCAGTGCTCAAAGGAGTCACAATTCTGAGGCAACACAGATGCTGACCCGGAGGGCTGTGCCTCGGTGAGCTCAGTCCTGGGGGACCGGGTGCAGGACCCAGGGCCTGCTCTGCACCTGTAGAAACCATGACAGAGACGAGAGGTTCCGGACTCCGAGCGCACGGGGACTCAGCCAGCACAGGCGACCCAGCGGGAGGCCTGGGAAGCCAGAGCCCCTGGGGACTGCGTGGGAGTGCACGTGGTCGCCAGTGACGGGGTCCTGACACCCTGCACTGAGCGCTGTGCAGGCCGTGGGTCAGGGTCCCCTCCTCCTGGGTGGCCCGGCAGTGAACCTTGACCCTGAGCACACTTTCCTTGGGGGGGGGGGAGCAAGCGACCTTGGAAAACGACCCAAACGTATGGAAAAGTAGCGTGTAAAAACTTGCTGCTCAAACCCCCAAATGCTCCCAAACATTGTCATGTTTGGTCCAGATAAATTTTTCCCCAAAATAAATTTAAATTACAGATTTTTAAAGTCATTTGAAAGCGTTCACTTCCGCCTTCTTTTTACAAATTTGGGCACCAAGAGGAAAAACGTCACCTCCCATGCTGTAAGGGCTCGGGACTCCCCTGGACACTTCCGGGGCCCCTGTCCCGGGGACTCCTCCCAAGTCTGGCGCCAGGGTCAGCAGAGAACCCCAGGGCGCACGCGGGGCGCACACAGCCGCGGGCTCCCAGGGTGCGCGCCCACTTCACAATCCCCACGGGCGGCCCTTCCTTCCTCCCTGATGTCAGGGCTCAACACGCCTGCTTCCACACCCGCACAGTCCCGCCTCATCTCCTCCCGCGCCGGGCTGCGGGGCAGCGCGCTGCAGTGCAGAGACCAGAACATTCCGGAAACCATCAGAGCGGGACCACGGCCGCAGCCGACTCATCCCAGGAGAGGCAGGCCGGGCCATAGCACGCAGCTCCGCGCCTTCCTGGCAGATCCCGAGGGCTTCGCCTCAGGCCTCCGCACATCTCGGGTCCCGCACGGGGACCCTCCCCACGCGGGCCCCTCTTGGGGCTGTGCGGCCTGGGCGGCTCCTCCGCCACGGCTGCGGAAGGCTTGAGAAAGCCGACATGGTGCCAGACGCAAGAAGGGACTCAGAGGGCCGACGGCGGCAGCTCTACTCGCGTGTGCCACTCAGCAGGACTGGCTCAGGGCGCCATGGGCGCACGGGGCACCTCCGGCTGGAGCACTTCCGGCCGGGCACTTCCGGTTCGGGGCACTTCCGGCCGGGCACTTCCGGTTCGGGGCACTTCCGGCCGGGCACTTCCGCCCCGCACTGCCGCCTGATCGCTCTCCAGCTTTCTCCCGTTCTTGGAGAACGGAGGGGCTGCCGCCTGCGCCGCCCACCAGCGTCCAGCCCCGGTCTGCTGGAAACTGCGGGGTCCGGGACGGAGGACGCCCTTGCGCTGCGAGGGCTCACAGGCCGCCACGTGCCTGGGCCATGCCGGCGGACGGCTGGGCCATGCGGGCCTCCTACGCAGCCCGGTGCCGCAGCAGAGTCACCCGCGGCGAACGCTGGCTCCCGATGCAGCCCCGCTGCGGTTCCAGGCGCCAGCCTGACCCCGCCGAGGAGCCTCAGGCCGAGGGGCTCGGCGCCTTCCCGCCCGCCAGCGTCCTCACACCCACCTCCACCCACTTCTGAAAGACCTGCATAGACCAGTCCACTCGCTCTCTGACCTGCCTCGGGGCCTGGGGCTCGCCAGGAGCTCGGTGCCTCGCACTCCGCGCAGCGCCCAGGGAGGGCACAGCCCCGGCTCCAGCACCCGCCCGGGCCCGCGGGGCGTGCTGCGTGAACCCTCACGAGCGAAAGCTCTGGAGACGCCAGAGGGGCACGCGACGCGCACGGCTGGCGGGTAAACTGAGTCCGGTCTCTAGCTCCAGTGAGCGAAGACCCCCGGGGGCCCCGTCGCACCCCCTGGGCACGCTGGCCTGGCACGCCCCGCCCGTGCGGAGCAGAGCCCCGAGGGACGAAGTCCCCCGCTCCCCCACGGCTCAGGCGTGCACAGAGATGGCAGTGGCTGCTCACCCACCCGCCCAACTCCTCAGAGGGCCGGCACAGCCCCAGTCTGGCCAGTCCGCTGGGCAGGGGAGGAAAGACCCCTCATCCAGCCTCACCCAGGAACCCAGCGGCTCGGTGTCTGATTGTGACCCGCACTGAGAAGTACTCGCTGCATCCTGACCCAGGGTCGTAGAACTACAGGAAGTTGAAACCCTTGGCACTGACCAGAGAAAAATTCTCAATCGCCCTCAATTTAGTCACAGGCCAGAGGGTGGAGGGGAGGGGCAGAGAGAGAGAAGCCACTCAGCTCACCGGTAGGGAGGAGACTGCCGGTAGGGAGGAGACTGCCGGAAGCCCGACTGGCAGCCCTGGAGGAGGGGCCCAGGTGCCTGACTGCTGGAGGCAGCCCCATCACCGCCCACCACACGCTGGGGAGTCAGTGTTTGATGGGGGAGGGGGGTCCTGATGTTTGCAACTGGCTTCCCCGAGCCTCTGGATTGGGTCTATATTTTCCTGATGTGTCATTGTAATACTTGGACATGAGAGACGGGCTAAGAGGCTGGGGGGAACAAGACCCTCCTCCAGGGGTGAGGCAGGGACCCTGCTGTTTGCCAGCACCCACCCAAGAGGCCCACTTTGCAGGTTAACTTGTGGTTAAAGTATCCAGAAAAAACAGGAGTCCACAGGTAGGCAACTCCCAGCTGCCCATCGCCTATGCCCAGCATGAGCCTCGCGGCCCCGTCACAGGGGAATGCCCCTCACTGTTCAGGGGTCAGAGCCCCCAACCAGAGTGCGCTCTCCACGGGCCTGCTCCTCCCCGGGAGTGCACTACATCACCCCCCCCGGGACGACAACCTCCCAGTTTCTTAAACTCAGTACACACAGAGCCAAGGCCGTGCCACCTCGTGGGGTCCCCAGGAAGACTGCTGGTGGCTGCTCTCTGTCCTCTCATTTCTGAGCCTGGAGACGACGAAAGCGCTGATAGGAAGACATCTGGCTTCAGTCTGAGACCAGACGATACACAAAGCTGCCAGCATTCACTTTTCAAAGTAAAAGGAAACCCTAGAACCAGGCCCAAGTGCACTCTGCTTTCCTAAAAGCCCTGGTGGAAAGAGATAAAGCCAGGCCTGTCTGTGTGCCACGGCTGGCTGGCGCAGAGTGTTTCCTGGGCGCCTGGGGCCTCGGCCGCAATTCTCCCGCCATGGTGGGGGTTAGGAGAAGCAGAACCTGCACTTTGAGAACCCGGCGCTCTCAGTGCACAGAAGCCGCACCGAGGGAAGTCGCTTCTGTGAGACTTGAGGGATCTCTGTAATCAGGATTGGGAGGTGCCTGCGGCCTGAGCCCAAACAGGTGGCAGGTGATGGGGCCACACCACAGGTGCTGCCTTGTCTCAGCTCATCTTAAACCCACGACCCATCACGAATCAACACACCTCCCACAGCCATGCGGATGTGTGGCTGTGGTGGCCATGGGGAGGCTGTGTCGCACCAGTGTGGCCAGGCTGGTGGAGGCCGTGTGGCACCAGTGTGGCCAGGCTGGTGGAGGCCGTGTGGCACCTGCGTGGCCAGGCTGGTGGTGGTTGTGTCGCACCTGCGTGGCCAGGCTGGTGGAGGCGTGTGGCACCTGTGCAGGTGCTGACTGGACAGGATGGCCCCACTGTTGGAAGCAGGGGCGGTGTGTCCATGTGTGATGGTTTGTGGGTTTCAGATGAGCTGAGACAGGGCTGCTTCTGTACACTTGTCTTGAGGGCCGAGAAGAGGAAGCTGCTCTCGTGCCGCGTCCTGCCCTTGTCTCCTCGGGGCTGGGGAGAGGGACTGAGCCGGGGAAGAAATGGGTTCCAGCCAGGGCAGAAGCCTTCTCCACACTGTGCAGGCCTCCCCACAAGCCCCTGCCACCCGGCGCACGCCCACTGGCCACCTCCCTCCCCTCCGGGTCCCCATGTCCCCACAGCCAGCACCTCCCCGGGAGCCTGCGGTGGGCACTTCGAGCCTCTGCACACACACAGTCACAGGCCGGCGGCGACTGCAGGGGCCCAGGGCAGCCGCACACCAACAGACAGTCTGCATCTGGTAGGACTCAGCCCCCAGGAGGCCCACACAGCCCGAGGGGCTCCCGCTTTTCTTGCTGTTTTCAGGGAGAAGGGGAGGGCGGGAGCTGGAACCTCCCGACCACCTGTTACATGCCAGGGGTCCAGAGAACCAGGCCGTCCTCACCGGCGCTCAGCGCAGGCACAGCCGGAGGGAGGGCAGGGGGCTTTGCTCTGATTAAGCAGTGGGTCTACCCTGACGCTGAGAGCCAGCCCAGGCTGGGGGAGAGGCAGGAAGCCCCCACCTCAGGCCTCCCTCCATTGGGAGCTGTGCCCCAGCTCCTGGAGGGTCTCGGGGTGTTCCACGGAGACCGCAGCTCCGCCTGGGTAGACTCGAGGGACACGGGTAAGCCCTAGGAATCGTGGTGCCGAACCCTACACGCACCTACAACACCTGTTGATCACGTGTGAGGAGAGGCGGAAGAACTGTGACAACTCAGACATCAACAAACAGAGCCTGGGGGCCCCTAGGACAGGCAGAGCAGCTCATCGTCTTGTCTCCCGTCCCTGGGCGATGCGAAGGAGACCCCAGCTGAGTGACAGACTGCAGACCGCAGGCTTCTGTTCACAGGGAACGCCCACAGAGGCAGGACCAGAGGCCAGGAAGCAGGGGTGGGAGGGGCCGGGGCAGAGACGGCGGAGCGAGCAGTAACGCAGGTGAGGTTTCTTTGAGGGGTGATGAAAACACTGCAAGTCAGGTTACGGGCAGCTGTGGATCCTGGGAAGTGAAAAGTCGCTGGTGGCACGCCCACAGCTGGGTCTTACCAGTAAGCTCCATCTCAGGAAGCCCTCCCCCGCAGCTCAGATCACAGACACCGCGTAACCTGGCTCCCACGTCACCACCGCGCTCAGAGCCCCCCCCGTCCCCCTTCCCTCCATGCGGCGTCCTGACTTTGACCAGAATGCAGGGGTCTCCCAATCCTCAGGTGAGCATTTATCTTAATTTTTTCAAAGATTGTATTTATTTATTTGAGAGGTGGAGCTGCAGACAGAGAGAAGGAGAGAGAGACAGAGGAAGGTCTTCCATCCACTGGTTCACTCCCAGATGCCGCAATGGCCAGAGCTGGGCCGATCCGAAGCCAGGAGCCAGGAGCTTCCTCCGGATCTCCCTCGTGAGTGCAGGGGCCCAAGGACCTGGGCCATCTTCTGCTGCTTTCCCAGGCCACAGCAGAGAGCTGGATTGAAAGAGGAGCAGCCAGGACACAAACCAGCGCCCATGGGGGATGCCGGCACCAAAGAGGCTTTCCACTATGCCACAGTGCTGGCCTTAGCTCAGTTTTTAACACAAAACATTTCGTGGTGGGTGAGTTCCAGAGGTGGGCACCTGGCATGGGGGCTCAGAGGGGAGAGTGCCTGAGCTCTGCGCCCCACACCCTGGCCATGCCTGGCCACTCTAGCAGGGCCAGGGGTCAGCACAGGGCCCCTCGGAGGCACCTGCTCATGCCTACGACCTGCAAAGCCAAACATGAGGGGCACAGTGAGAGCTCCGGGGGGTGCCTCTGCCAGCCTACCTGTGCCCCTTCAATGCACCAGGCAGGGTACGACGGCTCTGAATATAAAATTCAACCAGCAAGCGGCAAATCACGAAAACCAGCTCCCCCCGAGGGTCCCACCTCTGCTGTCACAGCTTATTAGGGGTTGGGTCATGGCTGCCTGCGTTACAGTCAAGTACAAGACGGAGATCTTTTAAAAATAGGCTGAAAATCAATTGCAGCCAGCGTTAGCCACTAATGGAAGTCTAGAATTTCAGCTGAAACCAACAAAAGTGGATAAGTGACGGACGTCGCAGAGACAGAACCGCAGCGTGCCAGATGGCGTCGGCAGAGGGACTCCTGCCCAGGGCCGAGCCGCAGACCCGCAGGCATCCGATGACCAACAGCCACATTTCTGTTTGATGGCTCACTACCGCCGGCAGCGCGGGTATCGGGCGCTGGGGGCAGGCAGTGCTCCTCTGCCTTCCTTCTGCACCTTGGTGAAGCCGGCTTCTCCCCTCCGTGGCACTCACCCAGGACTGATAAACAGCACTAACACCCCCAGCTGGAACCCGAGTGTTCCGACTTCCCTCGGGAAGCTGGGCAGGGGTGCACTCCATGCCAGGGCTCTGAGCTCTCACGCAGAAACTGGGGGCCCAGGAACACCCATCCTGATCCCCCAAGATCCAGACGCAGGCACCCGCGGGAGCACGGGTTCAGAAACATCCCATCCCTCGCTGCCCGCGCCACGACCTCGGTGACTGCTGGGCGCTTCCCCACCGTCCTCAAGGCTCTGGCACTTTTGTGCCACGAACAGATTCTTCAACAAGAGCATTTAGATCAGAAAACACACAAGAGACCACCTGACCCAGAAACCCAGCCTGGAACCACTAGACAGGCTGAGCTGGACCCAGGAAGAAAACAGAAATATATGCTCTGCCCACTAACGACTCTGGCCTGGCCCTACCTGACTCTGAGGGTCTGGGTCCTGGGGCGCAGGGGGACGCAGCAACAGGACACCCCCCAGTCCCAGTGAGACACAGCAGGTGCACAGCCAGTCACCGGCCTCATGCAGCCCCCGTGGTGCCTCCAGTTTCACCTGACGAGGGAGAAGCGTGAGCTCGCGGGGACGCGGCCACAGGCTCCCGAGGGGCTCAGAGTGACTTCACTGAGGCACACGCACTTTATCTGCACGAGAGCGGATGGAGGCGTCACCACCTCGGCCACAGGTCCTGGTGCCTCCTTTCAACTCATGCAGGGGAATCTACTTTTAAAATTATTTGTTTATGTTGCATTTGAAAGGGGGAGGGGAATGGAGAGGGGAAGAGAATGTTCCATCCACTGGTTCCCTCCCCAAATGCCGGCCAGCCAAATGCAGGAGCCTGCATCTCACACCAGGTCTCCCAGGGTGCGTTCGCAGGAAGCTGACCTGAACAGCAGAGCCAGGTGTGGAACCCAGGTACCCTGATACGGCGTGTGGGTGTCCCAGCCAGCAGTGTCTTAAGGACTGTGCCAACACCTGCCGCCAGGTGAACTCCCTTTGCGGGCGTACCCCTGAAGGTAACACAGAGGCTCAGTCCACCTGGAAACCAGAGTGAGATCCAGTGCAATAAGCCACTTGCTGGCTCTGGCACGGGGTGTGTGGAGAAACCAGGAACTTGGGGGCTAACATCTGCAGCCACGGAGGAGCTGCCCCGGGACCCCCGGCCGGCAGCAGCGATGGCTCTAGAACTCGTCCCTGACCCTGCGTTCCAGCTTCTGGCTTCAGCCTGGCCCACCGTGGCTGTTGTGGCCATTTGAGAACTGAGCCCATGGGCAGAAGATCTCAAAGACTCCCCCACCACACCTGCCCAATAGGTACAGTAACTAACAGAAATTTAAATTTAAAAACATATCGAGGTTAAGCTCCCCTGTGCAGTGGGAGTCTGGTTGCAGCCCTGGCCACGGAGGAAGGCGCTGTGGGGGGCCACGGGGCCTCACCTGTGGCCACAGCCGCCATTCCTCCAGTCCACTGCAAATGCAAAAAGCAGGGGGTGGGCTCCCTGAGAAATCAGCACTGTCGGGGGCCCTGAGCCTGGGCGCCCCTCGGCTCCCCACCTGCCCCACACAGACCCCTCCCTGTAACACCCCGCTCACCACGACTTAGATCCTGCGGCCCCAGGTGTTAAACTGCCATGCACCCCCAACTGCTTCTCGAGGGTCAGAGCACACAGGTGATCCCGAGACCAAACACCGGCACACGGCTGCCAGGAAACACCTCACTTCCAGCTCGCAGGGGCTGCTCGGGCAGCAAACATCCACCCCCAGCCGTGCCGCCCGGACGCCAGCCCAACAACCGACAGACGTGTAGTCACCGTGGGCCACGGCTTCCCTCCTGCTCGAGACGAACACTGGACGTAAACCTAACGAAGACAAGCACAGGACTGAGTCGGCAATCACCGTGCACCATGTGATGAAATGCCGACAAATCAGACAGCAGCAGACACAGCAAACCCAGAAATGGTCACGGGCTCGGGAAGAAGTGCCTGCAATTGGCCCGAGCCCCTGGGACCCCGAAGCTAAGATTCTTGGCTGGGAACCAGCCCTGCGCGGAGCCAGGGGGTGACCTCGGCTGTGAGAGCTGGCGGAAGCCAGGGGGACATGTCTCAGATCTGTGGCCCGGCCATGCTGCAGGCTGCAGGTCAGAGATGAGCGTGGGCCACGCCTGGGCTGCCTCCCTCATCTTCACACAGGCAGGATGGCCTGGACACCCGGGGCCACCACGGGCCCCACAGCCAGGGCCGTTCTCTCACGAGAGCCAGCGGGGGCAGCCGGCGGATAAGGCAAGGACACAGCCCGCTCCACCCTCGGCCCGAGTGGGTGGCCTCACCAGACATCACTGTCAGCCCTACCATGGGCTCCGACTGTCCCTAAGTCCACATTCACGAGGTGTGGGGTCCACACCGCAGACCACACACCTAAATCCACATTTGTGAGGTGCGGGGTCCACACCACAGGCTGTGCATCCAAATCCACACTGGTGAGGCATGGAGTCTACACTGCAGGCTGTGCACCTGAATCCACATTCACGAGGTGCAGGTCCACACCGTGGGCCTCTCCCACGTGTTGGCCGCTCTGACCCTGTTCAGAAGGGGCCGCGGCCCAGCTCCCTGGACGAAGCGGGTCGGGTCTGGTTCACGGCCACTCCCAGGTGGTGGAGACAGCGTGTGTCCTGCCCAGGGACCCCCGTGACGTTCAGCTCCCTGCATCTCCTTCACAAGGAACCCACTTCTCAGTGCCAGGGGCTCGTGCGCCCCAAGCTGCGCAGGCTCGGCCTCCCCCCTGCAGTGGAGCGACCTCAGCGACTCCGGCCCCATCCTGCAGGCCACTGCCCAGTCTCAACCGTGCCACGTCACTCAGAGGCCACGAATGCCACGTGAAGGGGAGGAGGAGGGGTGGGAGGAAGGTTCCACAGGAGGCGGAGGACAGGTGAGCAGGCTGAGGGCAGGCTGGCTCCAGGGAGCACCCTGGTGGCTCCCGCCCTGGGGGAGGGGCCCAGCCCAGAGCCCACAGCCAGGCAGGGGTGAGGGGTTCCGGTTTGTGCTTGACAGGCGGCTCAGAGCTGCTTCCTGCCTGGGGGGGGGGCTCCCCCCGGATCAGATGCTGGGAGAGGAAAGCACTGAACAGGCATGTGGGCTCAGCGCCCTCCTGGCCGCCTCTCGCCGGGTGCCCAGCCGGCGTGCCTTGCACACCACAGCGCCTCGGCAGGGCCCCGGGGGCACCTTTGGCACTGGCGTTCCCACGTGAATTCGCTGTGGCTCACACCGAGACAGGTGAGTAGGGAAGGTCTCGGTAACGCGGTAACGCAGCACACACACAAGATCAGGATCGCTCCTGGACGGGTTTCTGCCGATTTCAGGACCGCTGCACGCGCTCCATCCCGGGAGCCTGGACACAGCAGCCGCGCCTCGGCCCAGGACGGGCCTGCCACCACCCACGCCCTCGCCCCACAGTGGGGGACACGGAGTCCAGGGATGAGGAGGGGCCGGGCGGGCCCAGGGAGGGTCTCCGCTCTAGGCTGCTGCTCTCCTGGGCTGGGCCGGCCGGGTCCACTGTGACAGGAAGTGGACGGTGCTTTCCCGGAATGTGCTGCTGCTGCTGCGCCAAGCACTTCCCAGGGTGAAAGCACGAGACAGAACACACTGAAGAGCTCTCGTCCTCTCTCGAAGGAGCTCCCGAGAGGGCTGGGTGCCGCCGCCCCCGCTCCAGCCCTGAGCCCTGCCCCGGTGCAGACCGCAAATGTGCAACCTCCATGCTGGACCAAGAGTCCAGCCCCGGGAGGCCGGGCTTGGAATGCAGCCCCGGCAGGTGTGACCGGAGGCCGCCCCAGTGGAAAAACACAAGCAGGAAATGGGCCAACAAAGGCAGAGGAAGCAGGGAGACTCGGGCAGGGCGGTCACGCCCACGCCGCCCGCCACGCCTCAGCTTCCCCGTCTCAGGGGGCATCTGTGCAGACACCCTGCTTCCGATGAGTTAAGTCTACGAACCTGGTCAGAATTATTCCACAGGGGGCTGTCCGTTAAGCCACTGTCTCTAGTGCCAGCATCCCACATGGGTGCTGGTTCAAGTCCCAGCTGCTCCTCTTCCAATCCAGCTCTCTGCCGATGGCCTGGGAAAGCAGTGCAAGATGGACCAAGGTGCTTGGGCCCTGCACCCAAGGGGGAGACCTAGATGAAGCTCCTGGCTCCTGGACCAGCCCTGGTCATTGGTTGGGGGGTGAACCAGCAGATGGGAGATCTAACTCGTTCAGATAAATAAATCTTTTTAAAAATTATTCCATGGAATCTATCATTTGACCCTAACTGGGTCTGGAGGCTACGACTTCACAGCAATGGAATTTTCCTGGTGAGGACGCAGGAACTCAGCTACGTGACAATGACCACAATGACCACTGCTGGCAGCTCCCAGCTCGCACTGCACCGAGGGAGGCAGCGGCCTCTGGGTCAATGTTCGTGGATGTGGGCACTCAGCATTCCACAGACCCACCGTACCTGGAGCCCAGCCACAGGCACCTCTCCCAGGCTTGTCTTCATTCTGCTCTATCAACAAGAGCAGCTGGTGGGACACGGGGAGACCTGGTGGGACACGGGAGACCTGGTGGGACACGGGAGACCTGGTGGGACACGGGGAGACCTGGTGGGACACGGGGAGACCTGGTGGGACAAGGGGAGACCTGGTGGGACACGGGGAGACCTGGTGGGACACGGGAGACCTGGTGGGACACGGGGAGACCTGGTGGGACACGGGGAGACCTGGTGGGACACGGGGAGACCTGGTGGAACTCCACAAGCTTATCAGCACTGATTCGCCCACACCAGCTCGGTGCCTGCAGCGTGAGCCCGACACCGACCTTCGGCTCCCTCACTCTCTGTACCCACACACTGTGCTGAGGAGGCTGCACGGGCGCAGGGAACCCCTGGGGCCTGGGCGTGCACACTCTGTAGGACGAGACTGAGGCTGTGAAACCTGGCATGGAGTCTGCACGGGGAGGGCATGCGGTCCTCGGACCCAGGGCCAGCTGCTCTGTCCCCTGCTCTGGGCCTGGGCTGCGCCGTGGCCATCATGCGACAGGGTCCTGGGGCTCCCGGGCACTCAGCACAGCACACGCCTTCCACTGCATCCACTGCACGCTGCCTTTGCTTTTAAGTGAACAGCGAGTCAGGTGGGACGCAGGCCACACGTGGCCAGCGAGTGCGGTCCCCTACACGTGGGGCGGTCCCCTACACGTGGGGCGGTCCCCTGCATGTGGGGCGGTCCCCTAGACGTGGGGCGGTCCCCTACATGTGGGGTGGTACCCTAGACGTGGGGCGGTAACCTACATGTGGGGCGGTACCCTAGACGTGGGGCGGTCCCCTAGACGAGAGGCGGTCCCCTGCACGTGAGGTGGTCCCCTGCACGTGGGGTGGTACCCTACATGTGGGGCGGTACCCTACACGTGAGGCGGTCCCCTAGACGAGAGGTGGTCCCCTGCACGTGAGGTGGTCCCCTGCACGTGGGGTGGTACCCTACATGTAGGATGGTAACCTATAGTGGGGTGGTACCCTACACATAGCTGCCTCACGCCGACAGGGGGCTGTGACCTGCGTGAGCTGTTTCATTCTGACTTCACTCTGCTTGGCAAAAGGAAAAAAAAGAAAAAAAAAAAAAAAAAAACAAGAAGCTGTCCTGTTGGAAAAGAACCAAGTTTACAAAGCAGCGACAGAGAGCCTTCCAGGGAGTCGGGAGCGTCTTTGACTCAGCAGACAAAAGCTAGGCAGTGCCTGTGTGCACCGAGCCTCTCCCGGCGACCACCACGCTGCGACCGCTGCAGAGCTGAGCCCCGCGCCCCTGCACCGCGCTGGACGGCAAGCGGGGAGTGGGCTGGGCACGGTCTTCGGGGGGGGGGGCTCAGCCACAGCACCACGGACCTGGGCGGGCCATGGCCCTAGCACCCCCACCCGCCACCCTCCCCCTCAGGGCCGGGGCGTCCAAAGTCCCCAGCCCCTGCCGAGTGTCCGGGACACGGGCTGGTGGCCGCGATAAAAGTTCAACCAGGGTTCCCGCAGGGCCCACAGCGGCTGTGAGCGCAGCATCTGAAGTGTGGAGGAAGGGGCCTCCAGCCCCCGCCCCGGGCCAGGCACCTGCGCACTGGCGCTTCTCAGGAGGGGCTCTGCATCCGCCCCTGGCTCGCGACCTGGGAGGCAGCGCAGGATGGGCCGAGTGCTTGGGCTCCTGCCACCCACGTGGGAGACCCGGAGGCCGCTCCTGGCTCCTGGCCTTGGCCTGGCCCAGTTCTGGGTGTTGCTGACAAACGTGATGTGGAGTGAACCAACAGATGGAAGACTCCGCCCCAAACCTGTTTCTCCCTGTCTCTAATAAATATTTAAAAAGTAAAAACACGGTGACTATCCAGACAGAGGATCCGGAACGGTGCCTCACCCGAGCTGCAGACAGCAAATCCCAGTGCTCAGGACCCCGAAGGGAACAGGCGAGCGTCCACACGAGGCTGGCTCACGTCCCCTGCCCCCGCTCACCGCACCCGACACGACGTCACCGCACACACACAGCCGTTACACGCAGGGTTCAGGGAACAACCCCACGAATGGGAAGCGTTCGTGGCCGGCACGGGCCCGGGTATTTTCCCAAACATTTCTGCACGCCGTTGGGCTGAGGGCAAATCAGACGTCAGGCAGCGGAGTCAGCCCGTGATTTCAGGAGCGCAGCTGCTGTGACGGGCCTCAGATCCGCGCCTGTGCCGCTGGGCCTTCAACCAGAGGCTCCCTGAGCCGGGGCCAGCAAGAGCAAGGGAGGAGCGGGGGACCCGTCGGGGGCAGCGCCAGGGTCTCTGCCCAGCTCCACGCAAGGCCAAGCCACCAAATCAGTCCTCTGCAGGGGCCCAAAGCCCAGCTCCAAGTCAAGCTGGGAAGAACACAGAAACCAGCATTGACCGGAACGTCCGTGGACCTGCCCGCTCCCACGCGCACGGGGACTGTGGTTACGGCAGACTGGGTGAGGGTGGAGACAGGCCCTTCCAGAAAAACCTGCGTGAAGCGTCCTAGGAGTTTTCTCCTTGTTTGTGCTCTGATACACAGCGCCTATGCCTGCCACCGCAGGGGACACACGGGCCAGGGAGACACAGGGCCTCTGTTCTGCCGCAGACCGGTCCCGCCTCCCCCACGGCAGCTGGGCTCCCGGACCCCACAGGCCTGCAACATTTCTAACAATCCCAGAAATGGCGTTTGCTCGTTCGCCTAAGTGGGGGACAGGCATTCAGTGTGCGCCCTCGCGTGCAGCGCTTGTGTGCACGTGAGATCACAACACACCAGGGAACACTCTGTAACACGTAATCCAGCAAACCCGCAGGCGTCAAGGTGGCTAAGGCATCGCACGGGGACACCCCGCTCTCAGCGCGTGTGCACACTCCGCTCCTGGGTGGACAGAGGAGCAGCACGGGCAGGCAGAGTCCTCCACAAAGAGGCCTCCGTGCTGGGACCCAGAGGACAAGATGGCCCTTGGGGTGCCCGTCCACCTGCTCCACGTCCTCCACGGGGCCCTTCCACCCCCACCTGGGGAGGACCCTGCCCCTTTCCCGGCACTCTGGACACCCACAGAGGCAGGGACCACGCTGGGATCACAGGCCACGTGGCAACACCAGGGGTGGACTTGTTTGTAGTGAGAAGTGAGTGGTCCCAAATCCCCCACGGCAAAGGCGGCCGTGGCAGCACCCAGGTGGCAGGGCCAGAAACCCTAGGACACGCACAGAGTGACGGACACAGCTGTCTACACTGCCTGTGACGGCCGGGGTGTGACCACTGAGCCACAGTCTATTTTGTTTTTTCATTTTCTTTTTATTTGACAGATAGAGAGAGATGGCAGACACACACACACACACACACACACACACACACACACACACACAGTGTCCCGTCTTCAGCTTCCAGCCTGAGGCCACTGCGGGCATCTGGGGAGTGAATCAGAGGGAATGGACTCTCTCTCTCTACCTCTTAGAAACAATTCAATTCTGGCCGGCGCTGCGGATCACTAGGCTAATCCTCCGCCTTGCGGCGCCGGCACACCGGGTTCTAGTCCTGGTCAGGGCGCCGGATTCTGTCCCAGTTGTCCCTCTTCCAGTCCAGCTCTCTGCTGTGGCCCGGGAGTGCAATGGAGGATGGCCCAGGTGCTTGGGCCCTGCACCCCATGGGAGACCTGGAGAAGCACCTGGCTCCTGGCTCCTGCCATCAGATCAGCGCGATGAACCAATGGCAAAAGGAAGACCTTTCTCTCTGTCTCTCTCTCTCACTGTCCACTCTGCCTGTCAAAAAAAAAATTCAATTCTAAAAATGCCCCATGTGGACTGAGGGCTGGGCACAGGACGAGAGGGAGGTTTTGGGACAAGAGATCAAAGAATGGCCGAAAGCCAGAATGTTCTGTTTAAATACTGGGGACCCCAAGGACCCCTGCCCGCTTGTGGGAGGGGCTGCATCCAGCACCTGCTGCAGTGTACAGAGTGTGGGGGCCTCCTTCCCAGAGCTGCCACACAGTGACGTGCCTGCCACCCTGACATCCCTCCCTCTGGCTCGCCAGCCGCCATGGGAGAACGGTGCCACAGAACCCCCTTGGCCATCACAGCTGCGGGCGTGAGCGTGGGACGGTGCTCCCATCAGTACCGCAAGAGTAACACACACAGGGAGGTGCTGACCTGGCTGCTGTGAAGGGGATGTGTGCCTCAGCCACAGAGGGCGGAGCCCACGGTGCATCCCACGTGAAACACCTCGGCCATGCAGGGCAGGGGACAGGTCGCTAAGGCCCAGGACACACGGTGGGCAGAGTCCATGGGACATCTTGCATGACACAGTGAGGACGTTGTCCCAGGACGGAGGGGGAGGCCACAAGGCGGCCCTGAGTGCTGGGGTGTGTGGAGGTGAGCACAGGAGTGTGGGGTGCAGGGGTGTGGAGGTGAGCACAGCAGTGTGGGGTGCAGGGGTGTGGAGGTGAGCACAGCAGTGTGGGGTGCAGGGGTGTGGAGGTGAGCACAGCAGTGTGGGGTGCAGGGGTGGGGTGTGTGGAGGTGAGCACAGGAGTGTGGGGTGCAGGGGTGGGGTGTGGAGGTGAGCACAGCAGTGTGGGGTGCAGGGGTGTGGTGTGGAGGTGAGCACAGCAGTGTGGGGTGCAGGGGTG
>CM027393.1:117288854-117307555 GCA_015711505.1 Sylvilagus bachmani | reverse complement strand
ACCCGGCGTGCCACAGCCCCCAGCGCCCCCAAGCGCCTCCCCCACTCCCCACCCCCGCCCTGCCGTGGGTCCCGAGCACCCGACACCTGAGCACCCGACACCCGCCTGCCACAGGCTCGCCCAGGTTCTGTCCTTCCCACGGCCTCCAGGACGGCACAGGCAGGTCCAAAATGCACACACGAGTCAGACAGGCAGCACCCAGCGTGCGCACCACACGCCTTTCTCTGCCAGAATCGCAACAGCACAGCCTCAGATCAGGAAAAACAGACGTGTGCCTCGCCATCACCTAACTTTTATAGAGACTTGTTTGTTTATTTGAGAGGCAGAGTTACAGAGGGAGAGACAGAGAGAGGGCTTCCATCCGCTGGTTCACTCCCCAAACGGCCACAAAGGCCAGGCCAGGCCAGAGCCAGGAGCTTCTCCAGGTCTCCCACGTGGGTGCAGGGGCCCAAGCACTTGGCCCATCTTCTACTGCTTTCCCAGGCCACAGCAGAGAGCTGGATTGGAAGTGGAGCAGCCAGGACTTGAACCAGCACCCGTTTGAGATGCCGGCACAGCAGGAGGCAGCTTAATCCCGCTGCGCCACAGCGCCGGCCCCAGGATTACTGAACGTTTATCTGTGTTTACCTAAATGAGGTCAGCGCCTCCGTCACGCTTTCTTTATCTGACCCCAGAATCCCACATCTCCCACGCCAGTGTGAATGCGTGCCTGAAGACCACGCCCAGGCCCAGGACTGCCTCACAGCCAGTCCCTACCGCCCCTAATCCTCTGTAGAAAACAGGTCAGAGGAAATCCTCTTTCCCGGAGGCAGGGGGATTACTGAACAGGGGGAGCGGTCATGAGAAACACAGCGTCCAGCAGGCACAAGGGACACAGAGGGCTGTGCCCGCACTGTAGCGGGCACACACGGACGCACGCGCACACAGAGACACTACACGCACACACCACACGGATGCATGCACACACAGACACACGTACACAGAGACACTACACACACACACCACACAGATGCACACACAGGCACACGCACACACAGACACTACACGTACACACAGGCACACACACACAGACACTACACACACACATGGACGCACGCACACAGAAACATGCATCGCACACAGAAACACTACCTGCGCACAGAAACATGCACATGCACACACGTGCACATACATAGAAACATACATGCACACACAACCACATACACTTGCCTGCACACACACGCACACAGAAACAGGCACGTGCACAGAGAACTATGCATGCTCACAACACATGCCCACAGAAACGTGTACATGCATGCAGAGAAATGTGCACACACACCCACACACCAGTCCCGTCCAGGACCCGGGGTCTGTCGCAGGGGAGTCCTCGGCCTCGGGTGCTCACGGCCGCAGTGGCTGGGGGTCTCTGTCCTGCACAGGCTCCTCTGGCCCCACAGTTTGTCCAAGCCCAGCCCTGGGGGGAGGTCATGACCCCTCTGGTCTCTGCTCAATTGCAGCACACGCCCAGTGAGGGGGGGTGTCGGCCGGGAGCTCACTGCCTGCCCCACCCACCTCTGCTCTGGACCCCTGGCCAGCCTCCTAGCAGCACCACGGTGTCATCCCCTACAGAGGGGCCAAGGGGCCCCTGCAAGCAGGAACGGCCTCCTGGGCCAACAGCCCTGGCCTCCCCGAGCAGCCGCCCAATCCCGTTTTGTGACGAGGCTGTAACATCTGTCTTGTGGATAAGCCAGATGCCTGATATTTGGATCATAACACAAAACCCAGGGCAACACACTGTGCCACTGTGCTGGGACCAGCTCCCTCCAGGGAGGAGGCGGCAGCGAGCAGAACACAGGTGCACGCAGGGGCTCGGACCCCACCGGCGGCAGTGCTCCTTGCGCAAGACGGGCCAGGCCCCCAGACTCCACATCTGCATTTTAGAAAACCTCCCCCCAGGATCCGTGTTTTCCAGGTTCTGTGCGGCCCGTGTCTGTGATCCGTGTGACAGGCACAGGAAGCAAACTGAACCTGCTCTCCAGCCTCCCCCGATGCTCCCGCGTGCCCGGGCTGCCCTGACCCAGGCGTGCTGGCCAGCCCGGGTCCCTGAAACCTCACGGCCACCGCTGCACCCTGGGCACTGGAGTGACCCCGCCGAATGAGGTCACAGGACAGGGGCCCGACCGACAGGCTGGGGCGGGCCGCCCCCCGCGGCTCTGGGAAGGGGGCGGCACTAAGCATCCGTGGAAGGCTGGCTCAGTGCCGAAGCCTCATGGGTCATCGTGGGCTGTGGGCAGCCACAGGCAGTCGCCCCTTTTGTTTACACTTAAACATATGGATGGAGACATGCTGGCACTGACAAAAGGCTAAGGAGATTCCAGGAAGAGGCAGGAAGAACCTTATCTCACTGCTAAACTTCTCACAAGAGATGATGTAGATAATCAGTTACACCTGAAACCTGCATTTATCACCTAGGTGTTTTATTATACCCTTGTAATCAATGATTGACAATATTTTGTGATCTGCGAAGCTATCGGGAACTCTTTGGGAACTCTTTGTAACCCCAAAAGAAATTTAGATATGTAAATCCTCTGTGTGCCTTCTTGTGTGCAACTAACTGGTCATGTTTAAACACTACTGGACTTGTTGAATAAACGAGCCTTGATCAGGATTTGTCTAGGCTCCATTCTTTGCGTCCTTGTCCCCGCATTCCCACTCTCTGTTTCGGAAACCCGGTTCTTTGTGCTGCAGGCCGGCACAGTGGGCAGCCAGCTCCACAGCCAGGGGCCATGTCCACAGCGTCCCGTCCACCAGTGGGCCAGACCCTGAGCGCACAGGCAGGGGGAGGTGGCGCACGGCAGCAGGGGTGTGAGCTGTGCCCACCGCCTTCCCCTCACGGTGTGGAGGCTGCCGTTCCCAGAGGCCCTCGCGGTGTGGACGGCCGGGGTCAGGGGTCAGGGTCAGGTCCAGGGCCGGCTCTGACCCCAGCATCTCTCCCTGCTCCACCCAGGTGGAGTGAACCCCAGGCACAGGACCGGCCCACCAGCTGCCTGACAACAGCAGTGCCCCAGGGGCCTGGCCATGGCTCCTCCACCTGGCCCCAACTCGGCCTCTGCTTTCCAGTCGGGGGAGGGGCAGGTGCAGGACAGAGAGGCCGCCCTGCCCCCTCCCCTCCACCTGTTGAATGCGTAACCTACTGGCCTACGGCCAAAGCAGTCTTTCTTGAAGGCCCCAGAGCTTCTGTGTAGGATCCTTGCTTATCTTCCAAGCAGGAAAAATGATCTTATTTTCGCTCCCTTTTCTGAGCCAAAACAATTACCTAGTCACAGGAGAAACGAGCCCGGCCAGCCCTCCCGGGATATTCTCACAACGGGCTGATTCTCCTGTCTGCCAGCTCCCCGGACCCCCCCCCCCCCAGGAGCACAGGTCTCATTTCACTGCTGCCTGCCGGGAGGGGCCGGGTCCTCACGGAGACCCTCGCGGGGACACCTGGGCGGGAGCCGCGTCAGTGGCGCTGAGGCCCTGTGCCGGGACGACCCTGTCTCGGCTGAACCTTGCGATGGCAAGGCACACAACCACACAGCGCTCCCAAGGGGCCCCAGCCCAGCCCAGCCGCCCGGCGATGCTTCCACCTGCAGCCACGCCAGAGGCATGGCACAAGTCTACACCGCAAACCCTTCCATGACAGGGTCTGGCTCCAAAACCCCCGACAGAGAAAACAGAAACCACCAAGAAATGGGGAATAATTTCCAACAGAAAACCGGAGCGGGGTGGAGGGTGGCCACTCCAGCTCCCACAGGCGCTGATGGCATGGCCGGCAGAGCCGCCTCTCCCTGCAGAATGAGCAGCTGGGCGAGCTACAGGCCTGGAGGGCGAGGGAGCAAGTCACAGCGCGCTGCTGGGCCAGCAATGTGGCACGGCAGATACCACCGCCGGCAGTGCCTGCACCCCGATGGGCGCTGGTTCAAGTCCCGGCTGCTCCACTTCCCATCCAGCTCCCTACTAACGTCCTGGGAAAGCAGCAGAGGACGGCCCACGTGCCTGGGCCCCTGCACCCACGTGGGAGACCCAGATGGAGTTCTGGGCTCCTGGCTTCAGCCTGGCCCAGCCCCGGCCATTGCAGGCATTCGGGGAGTGAACTGGTGGATGGAAGAGTCCCTCTCTCCCCACCCCTCTCTGACAAATTCCTTGGCGTGAGCACAGAGAACACACAACTTCCACCCAGAAAGCCAGGCCCCCCTGCACTCCAGAACAAGGAACTGGACCCCAGAGACTGGACGTTCGGGCTCCTGGGGGCCTCGTGCTGACAGGTGACGGGAGAGCCCCAAACCCTGGCTGCCAACTCCCGGCCTCACACGGCTTTTCCTGTCAGTCCCCAAAGCACCCACCCACGGTATCCCTCCCTGGGGTCAGGACCACGAGGGACCTAAACGGAAGCCCCCTGGTCTGCTGCCACGGCCCTGGGAGTTACAAATGAGGAGACCCCAACCACTGGCGGAAGCAAAATGGGGGCAGCCTCATCGACACCAAGTCCACCCCCAGCCACACGCCCACGAGCCCCCTCCTTCTCGCAGCAGTGGGGTGGGGACCGCACTCAGGCGAGGCAGCCTGGACACTCCCCAGCGACAGCAGTCGCCCGCGGGTCGGACAACTGAAATGCTGGGAGGCGCGGCGTCCACGGGCACCCCTGTGCACAGAGCCTGGCCAGCAGCTCCCCAGCAAGCCCGCCACGGCGAGCACCAGGCCACTCTGAGAACTGGGAAGGCCGTGCCCGGACCCGCGCGGGCCAGGTGTCCCCAAGAACATGTCACCACAGACCCCATCACTCGCGGTCTTTCGAGCCCTCTCGCTCTCCCAGGGGTCCGGAGAGGGACTCTGCCGCCGCTCGCTCCCTCCTGGGTCCTGGGCCCCAGGCAGTGGACGGGAGACTGAAGGAAACAAACTCAGCGCAGGACCCAGCTTTGGCCCGCGGTCCGAGACGAGGCCCTGCCAGGACACACAGCGACGCTGCCCACGGAGGCTTCTGTGCCCCTGGGGGGGCGGTCTCGGCCACTGCCCCAGGCCAGCCCTCCGCCCCGGCTTCACCACCCCATGAAATGGACGGAGGACAGAGCAGTCCGGAGTGACATCACCATGAGTTTGAGAGAGTGTGAACGCAGGGTCCCTGCAGAGAAGCACTGGGTATTTCTCTATTAAAAAACAAAAACCTAGGGGACAGGACTTGGCGCTTTCACCATAAGGAAATGGCGAGTGTTGAGGAGATGGGCACGGTTACGAGACGGGACACGGCACCACCCGTGTGTGACACATCTCCTAAGAAACACGCACGGCGTGGAAACACCAACCACTCGAGCCCTGGGGACGCCGGCACGGGGCCCTGGCACGGTGACCCAAGGAACCCCGACGTCTCAGGAGCAGTGCTGACCAAGGCTCGGCCCTTCACTCCGGGGACGTTCACCCAGCACCGAGTCTGCACCAGGGCTGCTCCCAGCACGGCGAGAAGCGGCAGGAACAGCACGGCGGTGGCTCCGTGACCCACAGAAGGTGGCTGAGGTCCCCCACAGGGAGGGCGCCAAGGCAGGCGAGCCAGCCAGGGGAGGCCCCGGCCACAGAGGCGATGCACCTGCCACTCCTGGGGCTGGACACTGCCGGACACCCACACACCAGCTCCTGTGCGAGACACTGCCGCATGGCCGGCGACCTGGCCGCCCCAGAGTTCACACCCCCCAGCCGGCTCTCTTTCGGGCCCCTCATGGTGTATGTAGGTCGCACCACGTCTGCCTGCCCCATTCCCAGCTAAGCCTGGTGGGACAGGGAAGGGGGTCTTCGTCCTGCGTGACTCGGAGCACAATACAGGACTGGCCTCAGCCACAACAGGGCCACTGGCCCCAAAGCAGAGGGGACACAGAGCAGATCACCCCATGGCAGGGGTGTCTGAGGACCACTGCTGTCGTATCCGAGAAGAACGCGGTGAGAAGCCGCCTCCCAGAAGGGGGCAGGACTGGGTCACGCAGTGCTCAGTCCCCTGCCGGGACGCGCCCCCAGGCGAGCGGTGGCCCCAGCAGGCCCCCTTTACAGAGGGGGCAGCTGAGTGTGCAGCCGGCCAGCGCGCCCAGGGTCACGGGCACTGCACGCGGCTCTGCCGTGAACTCTGACACCCAAAGTCTTCATCTCCCCACGAGCGACAACAGCATCCACGTGAGAGCAATGCAACCCCACACTCAACCTGGTTGGATTCCCAGTGCTTCTTACTGCAAACAGTCAGCATCTTTACCTGCACTGGACTGGGTGGAAAGAACCGTGTCCGTCTGGGGCTTGGGGTCCCCAATCAGAGCAGCGCGGGGCAGGTGCAGCTCAGCTCTGCCTGCACCAGGGCCCGCTGTGCGGGGCAGCTCGGGACTCGCGCCCGGATCCCCAGCAGTTTCGACCGCCTGGGGACTGACGCACAGGTCCCACCCGTCGAATGCAACCGTCACACAAACTTCCTGCCCGGGGTTACAAAACGTACCCTCTGGCATGAAATAAAGGCACCTGGAGATCAAACATTCACCAGTGTCTGGGGAAGGCGTTTAACTCAATAAAAGCTATGACACAAAGGTGAAATTATACGGGCGGGCAGGGCCCCACGGCAGAGCAAGGCCGCGCCTGCCGGTCACGGGCGAGCTGCCGTGGAGCCTGTAGCCTCCCACGCCTCGGCCTCCGTGGCCGCAGTGGTCAGAACACGTGTCCTGGAGTGTGGACTCGGGCCAATGCCATGCCATCAAATGCTGGATTCGGGAAGCAACTCCCAAACCAGCACTTCCGTTTCTAAAGCCAGCGCCGGAGCGTAGGCGGCCTAGGGCCCGGTGCTAGGGTCACAGGACCCCTGGGCACTGAGGGTCACGGCTGGGAAGGAAACGGGCAGGGACACACGTGGGCGTGTCAACAGCTCGGCACCTCAGGTTGAAGGCTGAGCTTCTCGGAGCCCAAAAATGCGCGCTCTCCTGGGACAAAGACGACCTGCACAGCTCCCGACGGCAAGGACGCCTTGGGCAGGCTGGGAAGCAAAACTCCGCGGGACAGAAGTCAGCAGGAACGTGGACGGCGGCCCAGGTGCCCGGGCCCACACACGCGGGAGAATCACACCCCAGCTGTGGGGCTTGCAGGGAGGAGGCCGGGTGGGGCCACACCGGGGCGCGCTCCCTGGAGCCGCAGCCACTGCGCTGGCCCACGACACCCCCACTGAAAGGTTCAGAGAGCCCACCGGGGCGGCACGGCTCGGTGTGCCCCCGAGCTGTTCCCGCCCCAGCGGCCCCTGCTCTGTTTGGGGTCACTCTCGCCCCACCGCCCAGGCCCCGAGTGTCAGAGGTCACTTCCTCTTTGCCTGTGTGGACTCCTTGAACTCACAGCCACTCAGAGAATGAGTACAGCTACCGTCCCCCGGTGAGGAAGCGGGCGCAGTGCAGCAGAGGGTCCCGGCTTCAGGCCTGGGGCCAGCCCTGCCGCGCCCTGGATCCCCGTCCCCCCTCTTGTCTCTAAAGGGAGGTGACGCCGACTTTACTCCGCTCTTGACAGCAGTTAGAGAGGGTCCAGCAGGTAGGACACACAGCTCCCGGCAGGTCAGCGACCCCACAGCGTCCGAGGGCCACAGAAACCATGTCCCCCCAGAGCCTGCACCCACCCAGGGCAGCGTCAGGAGCCCCGGCCCAACCCACCACCCTCACGGATTTGCTGCGGTCCCTAGTCCCTGGAGGTGAGACCCCTGCTGTGCCGTCCTACCTGGACCAGAAGCAACCAGAGCGCCCTGTGTGCCAGGCATGCTCACTGCGTGTACCCTGGACAGGCAGAGAACACACAAGCCACACAAGGAAACCTGGACACGCAACTCGAGTCCTTTCTCCTCTAGGAAAAGGAAGCTCGGTGCAGTCCTGCCTACGGGAGGTTCGCACATCCCGGGGAACAGCACCGCCGCTCCTGGGACAACTCCAGCCAATTCCACAGCACCGACCCGAGTTTCAAAGCATGGAAGAGGGTTCCACAGGCGAACGCGGTGACCTCGCCAAACAAGCACGTTGCAAGAACAAACCAGTAAAGTCGTGGAATGAGAAAACAGAATTAAAGACGTCGGGCTTGTTTCTGGAAAAGTTAAGGAAGGAACAGTCACCACGGGGCAAAGGGGAGAGAACCCTGAACACATAAACTTCCGCGGGAGCGAGGTCGGAGCAGATGGGAACTGACCGGAAGGTGAGCCCTGGGCAGTGACCTGTCCACCCTTCACCTCTCAGGGACACGGCCCTCTTGCTTCCTGGAGCCTGGCCCCTCTCCGCGTCGGGTCAGGCAGGGAATGGAAATGCCCAGAACGCCCGGGGCTTCGCTCCACCGACCCCCGGGACCCCGCACCTCCTGAGCCGCCCGGGTGATAACTGAGCGACTCCCCCAGCCACCTACAGTCGCTACCCGCCTCAGAGACCAGGCTGCCTCCGGGTGTCAGGTCCGTCCCGGCAACACCAGGCACCAGCTCGCTCCGGCCCCCACGCCCGGGCGCACCTGTGCCCTGCCTTCCAGGGGTGTCGGGAGAGCAGGGAAAGTTCAGGAGCCCCAAGGCCGCACGGGTCCCGGGACGGCGCCCTCCTCCCAGTGGATCCTGTGCGCGACCGCTGCCCTCCAGCCCGCGGCCACGGCGCTCGGACAGTCTCGGCGCCACCGGCCGGCGACCCCAGCTCGGCGGCCGCGCGCCCGGCTCGTCCCCTGCAAGTCCTCCCCGGGACCTCGCCCCTCGCTCGCCTCGGGCGGCGGCGTCCCGTGGCGGACTCCGGGAGGACCCGCGCACCCCGCTCCTCGGACCCGGCTCAGAACTTCACTCTGGATTCTCCCCCACCCACACACGCCGCCACCGCGGAGTTTAAAAAGCAGAGCCGCCGGCTCCCGCGCGGGCGCCGCTGGCCGGGACCTCCCTCCCCGGCCCCGACGCTGAGGCCAGGGCGAGCCGGGCCCCGGGGACCCCGTCGCGAGCGCGGGGGTGCAGGCCCTCCCCAGCACCCCGCCGCCCCCGCCCGCCCGGCCCGCGGCACTCACGAATCTGTGCACGAGCGTCCGCAGCCGGCTGCAGTCCATGGCTCCGCCGCTCGGCGCCCCTGCGCCCTGCGCCCCCCGCTCAGGTCACGGCCCGGGCGCGCCGGGCGGTGCTGGGGGCGGCCGCGGCCCCTCGGCGCTCATGCCCGGCCCGCCCGGCGGCGGCTGGGCGCGGAGGGAGCCGCTCGGCGGCCGAGCCCGCGCCCAGGCGACTGCTCCCCGTCGACTGGCCGCTCGGCGGCCGCTGGAGCGCACGGCGCCGGAGCCTGCGCGCTGCTCCCCTGCGCGCTGCTGCTCTGCGCGCGTCTCCGCCTCCGCGCCCGCCGCGCCTCTCGGCCCGGCCTCGGGCCCCTCCTGCTCGGGGCGCGCGTCACGGCCGCTGTGAGCATGCGCCCCGCGGCCGCGGCCCCCGCCCCCGGCACCCAAGGGCCGCGCTCGCTCCCCGCGCGGCCTGGCCGGCCCGGCCCGACCCCGAGCGCAGCGGCTCCCTGTTGCTTCCGCGTCCTGCGGGCGGGCGCCTGGTGGGGCGGGAGACTGAGTGCCGGGGGCCGGGGCGGCGAGACGGGGTCCTTCCGCGGGGTCCCACGCGCTCCTCCCGGGCGGAACAGCTTTCGGCCTCCAGCGGGGCGGGGCGGGGCGGGGTCCCCCGGGGTGGGTCCGGGTCTCCTCCCGGCCCACCCCCTGGCTCCGCCCCCCGCGCAGGTGGGCCTTTCCGGGACGGGGGATGTGCGGACTGGGGCTCATGGCTGGGAGTCTGGGTCAGCCCCTAGGCCTGGCCTGCTGGCCTTGGTCCCCAGAGCCATGATCAAGACGCCTGCCCAGGGAATCCGCCCTTAGACCTGCAGGGGAGCGTCCGCTCTGGGCCTGCAGGCCGCCCCTAGCCCTCCCCCCCATCCCGCCCTTGTCCCTGACCTGCCGGGAGTGGAGCAGAGCGCGGTCAGGGCCCCAGGTCCCAGGGCGGCGGCTCTGGGTCGGCCACGCACAAAAGGACGCCGCCCCTAGCCCACAGCGCCTTTCTGTTCTCCAGGGCAGGCGGGAGGACGTCTCACAGCCCCAGGGCCAGCCTGTCCTGGCCGCCCCGGGGGTCCCGGGCGCAGTGTGCCTCCAGCAAGGTTCCTAGGAGGAGCTCTTGCCTGCTTCCGGAAGGGAGACTGGTGGGACCAGACGCAGGGGACCAGGAATGAGCTCTGGGATGGTGACAGACTGACCGCTGACCTGGCCTGACCCTGGGTTCTGCCGGCGACTGGAGCCGACAACAACCACCCCACAGTGGGGACCACCTTGGCTGCCCTCGGTCTGTAGTTCTCATGGGACTTCCCTTGACAGAACCCCCTCACCCAGGTCTCTGGTCGCTGGTCCATGAATAACAACACCTCTAAAAAACTTCATATGTAGACATTTATTTATTTATTTGAAAGAGAGCGCAAGAGAGACAGATCTCTCAGCTGGCTAGCTCCCCCAGATAGCTGAAGTAGCCAGCGCTGGGCCAGGCCAAAGCTGGGAGCCAGGAGCTAGATCCAGATCCCCAACGTGGGTGCAGGGGCCCTAGGGTTTGGCCTGTCCTCCCCTGCTTTCCCAGGCCATAGCAGAGAGCTGCACTGGAAGTGGAGCAGCCGGGACTCGAACCGGCGCCCATGTGGTATGCGAGCGGCTTTACCTGCTACAGGACAGCACCTGCGGGTTACAGCCCTGCTGATGGTTCCTTGAATACAAGCATGCTAAGGCACACAGCTCTTCACGCTCTCCCCCAGTCTCCCCCTGCCCCCAAGAATGCGTGGGTCTTCTGCCGGAAGCAGGCGGCCTTTGGTGGGGTTGCACACGGCCACAGGGGGGCTGCTGTGTCTTCCGCCCCCTCATCCCTGCTGGCAGAGCCCGCCTGCTCCCAGCGTCCACCCGACGTGAGGCTCTGGGCGCATGCTGCTTCACACAGCTGCCGTGGGCTCCTCTTTCCAGGCATGGGCGCAGAGTAGGCTGGAGCCATGAGCCAGGTCAGGCCTCCCGCGGGGGACAGGGCTGGGAGAGCACAGACTGACGTGTTCCCCCTCTGCTGCTGTCGCTACGCCGGCATCGCCCATCCGCCACAGGAAGTTGCCCAAGACACAGTGTCACACCGGAAAGACAGGGTCTGGACCATTGGCCAGGCCTGCCCCTGCCCCCACCTGGAGTTCTCTTAGGAGACAATAGATGCCTGTGTTTGCGCCAGGTGGGTGGGTTGGCGCTGTCACCCACAGGTGTCAGCGTCCTCACTTGAAGACTGGGGAAATACATCAGCTCTGGCTCCATGGAAGTAAGAGGAAGCCCAAGGCCGGCTGAGTCACGTGTTGCTACTGTGTGCTGAACCGCTCAGGGCAGGGGCTCAGCCGCGGGCAGGGTCCGGGGCCGGGGGCTGCTCTGCCGCTCCTGGCGCTGGCTGGGGCTGGCGGCTTTGGGTGGCTTCAGTCTCCGGCACAGGCCTCATGGGGCGGAGGAGAGCTGGAAGCTGGATGGCCTCTCTCTTTCCCCTTTGGTGGTCCACAGCTTCACACAGCAGCCCACGTGGACTCCGCACAGGCCCTCACGGCCTGGCAGGCGGGGCCCAGAACGTGACCCCTGCAACCCTCGGTGAAGGTCACTCCCAGGGCAGCCCAGATCCACAGGGCGGAGAAACAGGGCCCTCTCCTCCTCCGGGAAGGAGGGCGCGGGAACGGGCAAGGGGTTATCCCTGGAAAGAATCTAGCACGGTGGGGCGTGCCGGCGCCCGCCCGGCTCAGCTCGACAGCGAAGCCAAAGCCAGAGGCTTCTCCAGCCACATCCAAGCCAAAGCAGAAGCTCCGCTCCGCTCGACCCAGCCCAGCTGCGGCCGCCCTGGGCAGCTGGTCACCTGGGGCACATCACCTCGCTGCCGAGGCACGAACGGCTGGCCTGGAGGCAGCGTGCGGGCGGCTGCAGACCCCAGGCTCGAAGTGAGGGGTTCGCAGCTGTGGCCCCCGCGGACGCTGCCCCAGAGGCAGCTAATGTGCAGACGTGGGACCCTGGGTTCATGGTGTCCCGTGTGAGAAAGGCTCTGGGGAGACGGGGGCCCACAGGGACCCCGAATGACAAACCCCAGGTCAAACCTGACTAGGGAATCACAGGACGGGGCTCGCGAATTACCAGCTTGTCTCACCTTCCGCAAGGCCTTCCAGAACATTCCGTTCACACCTCTGCGTGGAGGGTCACCGTTCCCACAGGCCCAGAGTTGCTTGGGCGGCACCCTCCTTGGGTTCAGTGGCAGAACCTGTATTTCCTGTGCCTCCCGTGGGCTGCCCTCTGACCCCCGATCCCTGCTGTCTAGAATGTTCTTGCCACCGTGTCATGCTCTTTGATCACGCTCAGACGCCCGCCCTGAGGAGCTGCTTGCTTGTCCACCCGGACTGAGACCCCTGGGGACAGACTGACAGCCCCAGAGGCAGCAGCGTGGGGCTGGGGCTGCGGGTGGTGTGCTCTCTGGGCAGGAGAACACGCGTTGCCTGAGCCGCGTCTCCGCCGTGGAGGCTCCAGCGGTCGCAGGGCAGGTCTCCAAGCTGCCTGTGGAAATCTGGTTTCATGTGGTCTCTGCACAGGCACTGACAGACGGGGAGTGGGCCGCGTTTCTCTGTAGCCCAGAACTTGTGATCAGCATGAACTCCCAGACATGGTCTCCTAGCCGGCGTGGACAGCAGCGCCACCAGCCCCCAAGGCTGCTGGTTTGTGTCCCCTCTGACACTGGAGCCACTTGTCCTCAAAGTCCTTCCTGGGGCCAGCGCTGTGGCACAGTAGGTTAATTCTCCACCTGCAGTGCCGGCATCCCATATGGGCGCTGGTTCGAGCCCAGGCTGCTCCTCTTCCGACCCAGCACTCTGCCGTGGCCTGGGAAAGCAGTGGAAGATGGCCCAAGTCCTTGGGCCCCTGCACCCGCGTGGGAGACCCGGAAGAAGCTCCTGGCTCCTGGCTTCAGATTGGTCCAGCTCCAGCCATTTGGGCAGTGAACCAACAGATGAAGACCTTTCTCTTTGTCTCTCTCTCTGTCTGTAACTCGACCTCTCAAATAAATAAATATTTTTTTACAAAAATCCTTCCTGCAGGTGCCCAGACATCGGTCAGCTGAGTGGCAGGTGCAGTCCAGCTGCAGGTCCGGCCCTCGACCGTGAGGTGTCTGTTGGGGTGCAGGTTTCTCGCCCCCGCCGTGAGCTGCTCGGGATCAGCCTTGCTCCTCGGTGGGTGTCCGGTGCTCTCTTACTTTGCGGCGTGAAGACGTGCAAAGGAAGCACGCTAAGGATCCTCTTTCCTTCATGCCTGTGTCTCGGAGGATCAGTGATTTTCATCTCAGTTTTTGTTCATGAAAAACAACCTACACAGTTCTCGGGGCTTGAAATTACCGGTGAAGCCGGGACAGCAATTTGCTGCTCGCATTTATTTGAACAGAAACTTTAACAGTGGTTGCTGCTCCGACAGGGAGCCGGTGCTGGTCGGGCAGAGTGGGAGGAGCGGAGAGGGCGGGGCAGACGGACGCCTGTCCTGCTTGCTTTGCTGTCAATCATCCTACTGACCCCAGACAGCAGCGCCTGGGCGTGGTGTGGGCTGGGAAGCACAGGGGAGGAGCCGGAAGAGGGCGTGGGTTCCAGTCCCACCGTGGGAGACAGAGGTCCACCCAGCCCACTCTGGGGTCACTGGGGCCAGCTGCTTCACACAGGAAGGGGGAAGGCACGGGGCTGTGTGAGATCCCATGGCCAGTGCTTCGGGAGGTGAAAGGCCGTGACCCTGACCCTGACCCCAACCATGACCCCGACCGGGCCTCCGACTGTGACCCTGTTCACGTCAGCAGCCTGAGAGAGGCCAACGTTGCTGCGTGGTCAGTGTTGAGAGGCACAGAGAGCCGAGCAGCCCAGCGTGCATGCCCAGTCCAGCAGGGGCTAGGCCAGGGTCTCCTTCCTGTCCCCGCGGCCCCCTCCACAGGTGCTAAGAACCTGGGCCCTGGGGCCGCACGCCCCTTCCCCTGAAGATCCAGGGGGTGATAGCCTCCGAGCTACATGCACACAGTAGGGGGGCCTCCCGTGTGACGAGCCCCTCTCAGGGCTGCGCGTGCTGATGGGCAGCTGGTCACAGCGGCCCTCCCCAAGACCTCCCCTCACCCAGGAGGGAGGCGGGGGTCTCTGACAGCTGAGATCCCAAAGGCACCGGGCATTCAGGGCCACCCAGGCTGCCGCAGCCACCACCGTGTCCTCTGGCGTGGGTGGCTGCACCGGGAATGGCACCGCCCCGTGGGTGGAAGAGGTGAGGAGAGGGCCCTGAGGGGCTCCCCAAGGGTTCCTGTCTGCCTGGCAGTGGAACTGGGCTTACGTGGGAAAAAATGTGTTTTCACTCTAGTCAAAGAACTGGCCTTAAAGAAAAGTAGATTTAAAAGGAAACGGAGCTGCGGCCAGGGCCATGGACCAGCAGGTTCAGCTGCCGTCTGTGACTCCGGCAACCCACGTGGGCACTGATTCGAGTCCCAGCTGCTCCACTTCCCATCCGGCTCCCACTTCCTGCTAAAGGCCTGGGAAAGCAGTGGAAAGTGGCCCTAGTCCTCGGGCCCCTGCACCCACGTGGGAGACCTGGAAGAAGCTCCTGGCTGCTGGCTTCAGCCTGTTCCAGCCCTGGTCACTGCAGCCATTTGGGGAGTGAACCAGCAGGTGGAAGACCTCTCTCTGTCTGTCCATCTCTGGCTGTAGCTCTGACTTTCAAATAAATAAGTGAATAAATAGATCTTTGAGAGTGAGAGAAGGAGGGAGGGAGGGAGGGAGAATAGCACTGCTGGGGCTGGTGCTGTGGTGCAGCAGGTTGAAGCCCCAGCATCCCACAGGGGCGCCAGTTTGAGCCCCGGCTGCTCCTCTTCTGATCCAGCTGTCTGCTATGGCCCAAGTGCTTGGGCCCCTGCACCCATATGGGAGACCCAGAAGAAGCTCCTGGCTCCTGGCTTTGGATCAGCACAGCTCCGCCGTTGTGGCCATCTGGGAAGTGAACCAGCAAATGGAAAGGCCTCTCTCTCTGTGTCTCTACCTCTCTCTGTAACTCTGTCTTTCAAATAAATAAAATAAATCTTGAAAGAAAAGAAAAGAAAATGGCACTTCCTGACTGGTAACTGTCACCAGATGAGCCTGCCCCCACCCAGCTCCAAAGCCTTCTCTGCTGGGGCAGCCCCGGCTTGTCCTCCTCCACTGAGTTACCATTTCTTCTTATGCACTTATCCATCTTGATTTGTTTATTTGAAAGGCAGAGTGACAGAGAGAGAGAGGCAGAGACAGAGAGAGACAGAGAGAGAGAGGTCTTCCATCTGCTGGTTCACTCCCCAGATGGCTGCAACGGCTGGGACTGGCTGGGCTGGAGCCAGGAGCCTGGAACTCTGTCAGGGACTCCCGAATGGGTGGCAGGGGCCCAAACCCTCTGGCCAGCAGTCACAGCCTTCCAGGTGCACTAGCAGGGAGCTGGGTCAGAAGCAGAGCAGCTGGGACTCGAACCAGCGCTCTGATGTGGGATGCTGGTGCCACAGGCAGCAGCCTAACCTGCTGAGCCAGCACACCACACTCAGTGCGTGGCTGTTTCCAACTCACGTGCTGGTCATGTGACCTTTCTTTAGCATGAGCACACCACTGGCTGGGGAACCCCTCTCCCGGCCACACGCCCCCCTAGAGCTCTGCCAGCGCTCCGTGTGACGGCGGGAACAGCCATGCACGCACTGACGCCTGGCTCTCCTTCTTACACATGTGTTCTTCCTGGGACGTAACCACTGTCTCCCCTTTTCAGTTTCTGTTTTCTCTGCGTAGACTTGCCGCTAGGTCGTGAACAGCTCTCACAGAGCTGCCAGTTTTCTGTCTTTTTTTAACATTTATTTATTTTTCATTTGAAAGGCAGAGTTGCAGAGAAGCAGAGGCAGAGGCAGAGAGAGGTCTTCCGTCTGCTGATTCACTCCCCAGATGGCTGCAATGGCAGAGCTGGGCTGATCTGAAGCCAGGAGCTTCTTCGGGTCTCCCATGTGGGTGCAGGGGCCCAAGCACTTGGCCATCTTCTACTGCTTTCCCAGGCCACAGCAGAGATCTGGTTTGGAAGTGGAGACTTGAACCGGTGCCCATGTGGGATGCCGCCACTTGGGTGGTTTTACCCGCTGAAGCACAGCGCCGGCCCCTAGCTTTCACTTAATGTGAGGGAATGTATTAACATCTTCCAGTTTACACTTATTAAATAAAAGCCATCAAAAAAATCTTCCAGCTCCGCTTCCCTTTTTCCCTGGAGCCCCCAGTGTCCTGCTCTGCAGGGAGGCGGCGCTGTCTCTCCCTGCACCTGCAGCTCTGCCCAGGCCTCACTAGCCGCCGGGGACCCCCTGCTCTCTGTAGCGTTCTCTCTGGGATGCATGGTGTCGTCTGTGGTTTGTTTCTTCAGGATACAAAGGGAGTGGTGGGATACACAGACTCCCCCAGGACTTTGGAAGTTCCTCGAATTCCCCACGGGTGTTCTGGGAAAGTAAGTGTCTACCCGTGGGTGGGGTAACCTGGCCGGGTGCAGTCGAGGGGTTTTCCATCGTTCTGCATTCCAATGTTAAAACGGAGCGAACAGCTAGCAGAGCCAGCTGCGCACGTGCAGACGTCAGGGTGGCGCCAGAGCCCCCATGCCAGTGGGCAAAGGAGCAGGTGGCACAGGGGGAGCCCTTAGAGGTGCTGGTTTGCCTATGAGCGGCTAAATAGCTAAAAAACAGACAAGCTGACAAGCGACTGCATTGTGGAAATGCCTTAAACAGATTTCTTAGGGAACACCATCAGGTTGAAGGAACTTGTCACAAACACAGCGCCCACCTGGCCCTGATTATAAACCTTGTCTCCTGCTCCTGATTCTGGCTGGGGTGGGAGTGGCCGACCTTGGTGCGGCAGCAGGGGTCCTGAGGTGCTGCCCCTTGAGGCAGGCCAGGGCCTGAAGTGGCCGATCCACCCCAGCTGCGGTGGGGAGAGGTGTCTTCCACCTCCTCCAGGAGCGCAGACGCCTTGGCTGGAGCCGGACATCCTGAGCAGGAGGCTGCCCTGACCCAGGCTTGTGAATGAAGCAAATTCTTCCGCCCCGGGACGCGTGGAGTTGGAGGCCATTACCCGGTCACCAAGTGCACCTGGGGCTCCGTGCACCCAGCCTGAGACGTTGATAGTAGCATCTTAGCGCGCACTCACTTCCCTCTTTATTAGCTCTATTTTCCTGAAGGGCAGGGAGGGGAGGGGAGGGGAGAGCAGCTGCTCTGCTGGTTCCCTCTGCAGACTTGCAAGCAGCATTCACTAAGCCTGGGGTGGGGGAGGGGAGGTGCAGGCTGCCTGGGAGGGCACTCACCTGCAGAGGGACAGGGCCTGGGGAGCTGGAGTGAGCGTGGGGGAGGTGGGGGAGCCGGGTCTGCCAGAGCAGACCCCAGTTTCATGGTCCCTCCCTCCCGGGGTCCCCATGCCCACTCCTCCAGGTCAGACCCCAGCTTCACCCCTCCCGCCCCCCCCTGCCCCGCCCCCGGAGTTCACAGTGGATGCTTGATGTCACCTGCCGGGTGTTGGTGCTGGAGCCAGGTGGGGGAGGAGACACTCTGCGTCTGCTCCTCCAGAATCAATACTGCCCAGACGTCCTCTGCTGCCGGAGGCCGAGGCTCTCTCTAAGCACTGCGGCTTTTCTGGCCCATCCTGGTGTTAAGTGGCTGCTTATTTTTAAGACCCATTTTAGGCCTATTTTTAAACCCTGATGTTTTTACAATTATGGGAAATTTTTACTTTGTGAGTTTCGCTCTGAAGGATACGATCCTGTTACCCAGTTAAGGGTGACCGAGCCCACGGTGAGGCAGCCGCTCAGCTGTGGCCTGCCATAGCCTGGCCAGCGCCACCTGCCCGCCCAGACCTCCCTCCTTTCCCAGGCACTCGCCTGGGTGCTGGGCAGACCCTGGGCCACCACCCACACACATGACAGCTGCTTCTTTCTGGTGTTCTGGGAGGCAGAATTCTATTTGTAATTTATTTTTACAATTGATTTATTTATTTGAAAGGAAAAGTTACAGAGAGAGAGGGAGAGACAGAGAGACAGAGAATCTTCCATCTGCTGGTTCACTCCCCAAATGACTGCAACGACTGGGGATGGACCAGGCTGAAGCCAGCACCCAGGAGCATCTTCCAGGAGTGCACATGGGTGCAGGCCCAGGGACTTGACCACCTTTCTCTGCTTTCCCAGTTGTATTAGCAGGGAGATGGATCAGAAGTGGAGCAGCCGGGACTCCAACTGGTGCCCAAATGGGATGCCAGCCTCTCGGCGATGGCTTTTCCTTCTGTGCCACAGCACTGGCCCCTTGGCAAGGCAGAATTCTAATGTGGTTCGAAAGACCCTTCCCCCACCATGCACTGGACAGCCCCCCCCCTGAGTGGTGGCCGAGCCTGTGACAGCAGCAGTGGGGAGCCGTCCTGTGGTTGGGGACCCACCGTGCAGCAGTGGGGGAGCCGTCCTGGGTTGGGGTCCCACCGTGCAGCGGTGGGGGAGCCGTCCTGTGGTCGGGGTCCCACCGTGCAGCGGTGGGGGAGCCGTCCTGTGGTCGGGGACCCACCGTGCAGCGGTGGGGGAGCCGTCCTGTGGTCGGGGTCCCACCGTGCAGCGGTGGGGGAGCCGTCCTGTGGTCGGGGACCCACCGTGCAGCGGTG
>CM027393.1:117268346-117288354 GCA_015711505.1 Sylvilagus bachmani | reverse complement strand
CCGGGTCGTGGGGCTCCTCTGTCCTCAGTGCACACTGGGTCGTGGGGGTCCTTTGTCCTGAGTGTCCCGGGGGTGTTGGCACTGGGTGGCCCCGAGCTACACTCCCAGCGGCGGCGTGCGGGTTCCGGAATCTCCGGTCCCTGCCTGCACCCATTATCACTCACCTTCTAAGAGACACTCACCATATGGGCGCTGTGGAGTGGTTCCTCAGTGTGGCTTGCATCTCCCCGACGACGGCTCGCTGTACGCCTTTCTCGAGTGTTCAGTGGCCAGTGGCGGGTCTCCTGTAGAACGGCTGTTCACGCTCAAAGCCTTCAGGGAATGGCCTTGTCTGCTCATTGCTGGGTGGCGAGGGCGCTGTGGATGTCCCGGATGCAATGCTCCTGTCAGTACGAGGTCAGCTGCTACTTTCTCCCAGTCTCTGGACGTCTCTCTGCTTGCTTCACGCCATCGTGAGGCACTCGACGTGCGTGATTTTGAGGAAGCACAGCTCATCTGTCTTCCGTGGTGGCTTCGGCTTTGGCTCACAGCGGGAGCCGTTACTGTGACACTTGGGCCTGCGTTTCCCCTTGGGGCTTTATAGTTTCTGTTCTGCCCTTACATTGTTGACTGCTTTAAGTTAAATTTTATGTCTTGTGTAAAATGTGTTTGCATGTGAGTATGGAATTGTCCCAGCGCCCTTGGGAAAGTTGATCTGGAAAGACGTGCGCCAGCGGCGTGCTGGGTTGACCATGTGAACCTGCAGAGACGGACATCTCACACGGTTCAACCGAAGAAAACCAACGAGCTCCAGCCCAGTCGACCGGAAACCAGAGTCGCAGCCGGGACGCTGCAGCCCCGGCCCCCCCACCCCGCTCCCTTTACCTGCATCTCCCCTCCAGCCCAGGGCCCATGTCTGGGTCCCCAGTCCCCTGCAGCCACTGGGAAGAGAAGTCAGGGCTCAGCCTCTCTGGACAGAGCAGGTGTTGCCATGTCCCGCCTCTGCCCCTCCCTGATGGTCACCTGTCACCTCCGTCCATCAGCTTCAGTGCCTTCTCTTGCTCCCAGGTGACCAGGGCCCCAGGGCACTCACAGCTACAGGAGCCGAGGAGCTTTGCCCCGCGCCCGCCCCCTGGCAGGCGGAGAGGGAGCTGAGCCTTCCAAGTACCCTCCCAGGGGCCCAAGACTTGCAGACTGAATATGGATTTTCTCCTGGGGATCCCCAAGTTTCCTTTCGTTATAGCAGAATTTCTGACCATTAATTGATCCCTGAAGCAGAACTTTGTGGACCTGCCAGACTCTTCAAGGTTCTTTATTTTTAAAAACTGTTTATTTATTTTTGTTTACTTGAAAGACAGAGTGATAGTGAGCGAGAACGCCTATCCACTGGTCCAGTCTCCAAAGGCCAGCAGCAGCCAGGGCCGGGCCAGGCGGGAAACAGGAGCCCGAGCACTGGAGCCGCCACTGCTGCCTCCCAGGAACGTGAACCAGGAGTGGAGGTGCAGGGGCTCAGACCAACACAGCAGCAGGTGCCGGCGTCCCAAGAAGCAGCTTCACCCTTAGTGCCACACGCCTGAGCCTCTACGTTAGAAATATTTATTTATTTGAAAGTCAGAGGGGGAGAGAGAGAGAGAGAGAGAGAGAGAGAGAGAGAGAGAGATTTTCCATCTGCTGGTTCACTCCCCAAGTGGCCACAACAGCTAGGGCTGGGCCAGGCCAAAGCCAGGAGCCTGGAACTCCATCCCGGTCTCCCACGTGGATGGCAGGGACCCAAGCACTTGGGCCATCTTCTGCCTTCGCAGGCACATGAGCATGGAGCTGGGTGGGAAGTGGAGCAGCCTGGACCCCAGCCGGAGCCCATATGGATGCCAGTGTGGCAGGCAACAGCTTAGCCCACTGCACCGCAATTTCTTGGCCCCCTGTCTCGTGAAGAAGAATTTTTTCTGGCCTGGGTTATCAGAGAAAGGACAGGTTACCGAGGCACCCGAGGTCCGGTGGGAACTGTGCTTCGACAAGGAGACACCGTGCACACGGGAGCTCTGAGCAGCAGCGCCTTCCTCCACATGGCCGGGCAGTGGCGGCGGCCAGGCCAGAGTCTCTGAGCACCTGTTACAGAGCTGCAGCCTTGGGCGGTCCACCGTCTGACCCTTTCTCTGCACATCCCTAGACTCATTCCCCATCCCCTAAGCTGGGACGGAGCATCTGGCTGGCATGGATGCGTTACCCAGATGGAGCCGACAGAAGGCAGATGTGAGTGAGCCACGGGCCCTAGCACTCCCCCTGCAGCAGATGTCTGTGGTCTCGATGTGCAGAGGTGCACTCGCGGCGAGGAGAGCCTCAGGGAGGGGCCTTTCCAGAGCTGTCCCGTGCATCCGAGCTCCTCGGCGTCTCCGGTCACGGAAGCCGCACGTCCCTCACCGGCCTCGCAGGGCCCAAGAGCTGCAGACGACAGATGTGCGGGCCAGGATGCAGGGCTGCTCTCACAGACGCCTTTGAGGGGCACACCGCCAGTCAGGGCCCTGCGCCACCCCACATCCTCGTCTGCCAGCACCTCAGAGGGCGCTGAGCTCCGCCAGCCACCAAGGTGGGTGCAGCCTGGGAGGCTGGAGGGGCTCAGCCTGAGCTGCAGCCCCCTTCCCCGCCCCACACGGCCAGCAGGGAACAAAACACAGACCTGGGTGGCCGACCCCGCTCTTGCTGCTGGCCACGCCTCGGAGTCCGACTGTTTGCACAGGGCCGGCGTTGGGGCGCAGGGCTGAGCTGCCGCTGTAGTGCTGTGTCCCACCCAGGCGCTGGTCCACAGGTTCAGGCTCCGCTGCTCCACTTCCAACTCAGCTTCCTGAGAAAGCCAGCCGCGTGGGAGACTCAGACGGAATATTCCAGGCCGCTGGCTTCTCCTGGCCCAGCCCTGGCCATTGGGCCCCCGCCACCCGCGTGGGAGACTCAGACGGAATATTCCAGGCCGCTGGCTTCTCCTGGCCTGGCCCTGGCCGTTGTGGCCATTTGGGGAGTGAACCAGTGGATGGAAGAGCTCTCTGTAACTCTGCCTTTCAAATAAATAATTCTTTTTTTTTTTTTTTTTTAAAAAAAGGTACTAAGAGCTAAAGAAACAGAGCCCACTGCAGCCACTGTACTCGGGACTACTGTCAGGGTGAGGGTGAGGGTGAGGGTCAGGGTCAGGGTCAGGGTCAGGGTCAGTGACAGTGCTGCCCTGGCAGACACAGGCCTTGTTCCCAAAGACGTGGGAACACAGGAATGAGCCCAGGACTCCGTGCGTCAGCACTGCCTCAAAGCTGGGGACTCCCACAGGGTTCACCAGGAGGAGCAAGGCCCCCACGAGAGGCCACACCCCCACAATCACTCCCACCCCAAGGGCGCCCACACATCACCCCTGGGGTACTCCTCCTCCCAGGGAAGCCAGCGGGGTCCTGTCTCACTGGGGGAACAGGGAGACGAGGGGCTGCCCTGGCCAGTCCTTTGTGCGGGTCGGCCCCTGCTCAGCCATGGGCGCCTCCTGAAGACCCTGGCCGCAGCCGCTTCCCCCGCTCTTGGTGCTGAGGAGCAGAGAGCGACATTCCCGCAGCAGGTCGGCCATGAATTATTCAAGGACCCAGCACAATCGATGCAATATTGCTGGTGCGCTTCCTTGTAGGTATTTCTGGAGTTTGCTTTCAATATTTAATTCTGCTCAAGCTGGTGGATCGTGGGGAAACGCTCATCCGGGCCACCACCAGACACGGCTGGCGCTTCACGGTCACCCCTGACGTGGACCTGGGGTGTGGGAGGCCTACCCTGGGGAGGCCCCTCACCGGGAAGGCTTAGGAAGACACCCTTCCTCCTGCAGCGTGGGGTTCTCGCACGTGCAAGTCCTTCTCAATTAGCCACGTGCTAAAGCAGGCGGTCATGAGCCGGTGCCAGTCAGGGGTGCGAGGGGGTCCGCCCCATGCCTCTCGGGATTACAGGGAAACAAGGAGACCAGAGCGGGGGGTCCCTTTAAAGTTATCAAACTGCCTTGACAAATCACGGTGGACTTGCCTCTTCTATGGCCGGGCCTCAAGGTCGGGGAGCGGGGGTGAAACGAGCAGCTGGGGTTCCTGTTTCTTGAGGTCGCTTCAGACAGCTGCTCAGACTGACAGTAAAGTGCCTGGGACCCGAGGGGCTGGCGGCAGTGCAGCCGGCGTCTGGGACACCCGCATCCCATGTCAGAGCCTGGCCTCAACCCCAGGCCTCCGGACTCCACCTGCCTGCCAACGTGCACGCGGGCAGCATCCCCAGCTCCAGCTCCGGCCTGCTGGCCAGCGCACCTCGGATGGGGGCGTCCTCTCTCTCTCTCTCTCTCTCCCTCTCCCTCTCCCTCTCCCTCTCCCTCTCCCTCTCCCTCTCCCCCCATCCCTCTCCCCCCCTCTCCCTCTCCCTCTCCCCCCCCATCCCTCTCCCCCCCCTCCCTCTCCCTCTCTCTCTCCCTCGTCTATGGTTGCTTACACACACACACACACACACACACACACACGCACCCCCAGAGCGGCTTCCTCAGATTTCCTCTCCATTCTGAGTTGCTCTCACCCACCCCCAGCCCGTGTCCCTGACGCCCGCCAGCACCACTGGACGATTTTCTATCTGACCTGGGCCACGACCCTGCTCAAGCCTCTGCCATCACCGGCACCGGCACCGGCTGTGCCCCTCCCAGCACTGCACACGGAGATGTGATCCATCCTGCTCCAGGTGCCGGAAGCCAGGGTGGAGGGGTGCGCAGGACCTGCTCCCCGGGAGAGCCCTCCTGGCCGCTCCCAGCCTCCGGGGGAGATCACGGGGTTCTCTCGGCTTTGGCAATGGTTCGAGTTCCAGCTGCCCCCTCACTATCCAGCCCCCGCTAATCTGCCAGGGAAAGCAGAGGAAAACGGCCCAAATCCTCGGCCCCTGTACCCGTGAGGGAGACTGGCTCCTGGCTTTGGGTTGGCGCAGCTCTGGCCATTGCAGCCATTTGGGGAATGAACCAGTGGATGGAAGACCTCTCTTCTCTCTGCCTCTGCCTCTGCTCTGTAACTCTGCCTTTCAAACGAGCAAACTTCAAAAAAAAACCAAAAAAGAAAAAACAAAGTGTCTGTGAAAGGCACTGTGTATTAACGAAGGGTGCAGCGTGTGGTTTCCTTGTGAAAGGGGATTTCTGAGTCTAGTTATTGAACAGGGCGCGTGGAGGAGGCGGGAAGCAACTGTCGGTGAAATCCAGCCAGACCCCAGGAGCAGGGCTTGTCAGTTCCCTCGCTAAGAGACTCAGCTGGGCACTGACTGGGCTCGCAGGCGGGTGGAGCTGGCCCTGTCTCTGCCCACCTGCCCCGTGTCGGGCTTTCTGCTTGCTTGTTTTTCATCTTGCCTGAATCTCCTCGTGCAGAGGCAAGGGAAAAGCCCTCGCGCGTTAGCGGGAACACCACGCTCTCACCTGGAAACCAAAACAAACAGCTTTTTTGCACTTGACAGGAGGCACAGGCGTGCAGGCGACGGGCAGCAGAGGCAGCACCAGATGCCCCACGTGGGTGCGTGAAACTGGCCCGACCTTGCATTGCGGGTGTGCCCACCGTCCGAGCAGCCGGGCAGCATGGGGTGAGGTCCCGTGTGTCTGCACACATCCTGGCCACGTGGGTGTCCAGGTGGGCATCGGCTTGGTTCTCCAGAAGCCCAATGATACCAAAGTTAAAAAGGAGGACATTTCATAGAACATTCTAGATCGCAGGAGATGTAAAAGCAAAATACACTGCATGAATCTCGAGCCAAAAATCAAGGGGGCGGCCTGGATCTGGACTGGGCAGGAGGAGACACGGGGGCCCGCGGCACTTGACCGTGATGGAGAAATTCTTTGTGGGGCCACAAACTGTCCTTGTTTTTCAGGCGTGCTCAGGGTGATTGCTGCAATGTCTACATGATCCGCACGAGCACAAAACGAAGAGCGATCGGTTACTGGGGACAGGTTATTCTTTCCTAACCTTTGCTGAGGAGGGGCATTTTACCTAGAGACGGCGAAACACTGAAAATAAAACAGGACGGTGCCTTGCTGGTGAGACTCGGTCTTCAGCTGTCTTGGCACAGAAGCTGCAGGGAGCCCACGAGGGCAGGAGCTCTCCCGTGGACGAGTGCCCGGGCGCGCGCGGTCTGTCTTCGGCTCAGCAGGGCCCGGGCCTTCAGGGAGGCCCTGGAGAGGCCGGGGCGGCCCTGACGCCTGCACCACCATCCAGTACAGCTCTCGGGCACGGGGCTGAGCCCCTGACGCGGCCACCCCTTCACCTGGCAGTGTCTCTGTGAGGAGGCCCGCACCACTGCCATCCTTCTCGGGAGCAGCTGTCTGGGCCAGGCCTCCCTTTCCCACCGTGAAGCTGATGCTCACTGGGCGCCTCCCCCGAGTCAGGCCCTAAAAGCTCTGTGTGAATCTCCCGGGCACCACTGCAGCGTCGGCGCTGAGCTCACGGCAACCACGTGTGTGTGTGTGTGTGTGTGTGTGTGTGTGTGTGAGACGTGACACGCTCTTGTATGTGATGTGTGTGTGTGTGAGAGAGAGCAGAGCCTGGCACACACTCCTGACACACTCCTGGCACACACTCCTGAGTTTGGATTGGAAGTGGAGCAGCCAGGAGTCTTCCCAGTGCCGTCTGCAGGCAGCGGCTTTACCCAGCGTGCCCCATGCTGGACCCTTGGTTGCCATCTTTTACGTCTAGTTGTTCAATCATCTGTGGCTTAACGTGTTCAGATCCCCAGCTGTGGTCACTGGGTGTCCGTCTGCCGCTCCACTTCTGTCAAGGTTGGCCTCCTGGAGTTTGGACTCCTTACGAGGCACCCTCGCGTTCGTGATGAGCCTCTGAGCAGCTGCTCGTGGCTCTGTGGGACGCCTCTGGGCTGACCTTGCTCCTGCACGGGGAGGTCCCCTGGTCACCAGAGCCGGCGCTGCCATTGCCCGCACGGGTTCCTCGGCGCAGCCTCCGTGCCGCTGGTCTCCAACCCCGCTGCGGCCGCCTGGTGGAAGTGTAGCCCTCAGACGGCGACGCTGGCCTCGCTGTCCGGTCCACGCTGACGGCCTCCCTGCCTTCCGGTCAGTGTAGCACAGTATCACTTCTTGTCTTTGGCATTGGGGTTAGGATTCACTGTTTGGTTTTGGTTTCCTCTTTGGTTTGGACTTGTGCATCGTTTGAACGTGCTGTAGAATTCCATATTTAACCCTGTATTCCTTCATGCGGTATTTTTCGTGTATCTGAATCAATGCTTTCAGTAGTTGCTTTAGGGATTAACTTATAAATGCCGATGCTGTGCGTAGAGTAATACTGTAGCATTTCACGTATGTGTGGCTGTCTGTGACTGTGTGTGACCACCAGCCGCCGTCCCTGCACTGCACGGCGGGACCACGCGTGCTGGACACGGAGGGAACGCGTCGCACACCTCTCTGCTAGTCATCATCCCAAGGTGCTTCCGGCGTCTGGCGAGGGAGTGGGTGTCCACCTGCGATCTTCCCCGCGCCCTGGAGAAGCTCACCCCGCGCTCACGTCCTCGAGGGCTTCCTGGAAGCTCTGTGTTTCGTCCTCTTCCGGAGGGCATTCTCAGCACGCGCAGGTGTTTCCACGGCCTGTGGAATTCTGTGTCTATTTGTCCTCCCTGTGATCGAAAGATGCTGTTCCCGGTACCTCGGAAGGCCCTGGGACAACTGAGGAGGGAGGACCCGCGAGGCCGTGGGGACGGCGTCGGCGGCTACCAGCCGGGTGCCGAGGCCTCGGCAGGACCGGCCTGCCCCACCTCGATCGCAGACTCGGGCTCTCCTTGCAGCTCCGGCCTCTGCCGTGCAGGCGTGGCGCCAGCGGCTGGGGCCCTGCTGCCTCCCTGACGCGTCCACGTGCCCTTGGCCTGTCCTGTGCGGCCGCCCCTCGCGCTGCGGGCAGCTGGTGAGTTGGTGGCTGTCTTTGTACAGGGGGAGGGGAGTGATGGGAGCTCATTCAGTCGTCCCGGGAGGCAAATCTTCACCAGGTATTCTGAATATAGTCACATCCTAAAAGCGAATAGTTGTCTGTAGACATTTGGGTTTCTTATTTTGCAAAATCAATTTTCCATGAATAATAAATGTTTGATTTCTTCACTTCCAAATCGTGATGGTTTGCCTCATTTCCCTGTCCAGCCGATAGCTGAGCACAGTGGGAAGAGGAGACTTCCTTTTCAATACAGATCTCGGACTTTCCTGCTGTATGATTAATCAGAAGGCTTTCGATAGTTGGTCTATAAATTATTTTTTTCAGATTTAAAATTTTTATTCTCTTTTCACTTATGGAGAACTTTGATCAAGAATGAATATTAAATTTTTGTCAAAAAACATTTGTGCATCTACTGAGACAATTAGAACTTTGACTCCCTTAGCCTGTAACTATTGTGAATTATATTGATTGATATATTGAATTATATTGATTGATTTTTTTCTGACTCAGTGTTGACTCACTGCTGCATCCCTAGTACCAGTCCCTCTTGGTCAGAATATATTATCATTTCTATAAAAATTACTGCACATAATTTGCTATTTTGAAAAGGATTTTTCTCATTATGCTAGTAAGACATTGGCCTATAATTTTCATTTGTCGGTTATTCTTAAGAAGTGTGATTGAAAGGCTCTCCTATTTCAGAAAATAATGTTTATCTCTTAATGATCACATGTAAAAACTGTTGTGTTTCTTAAATTCTTTTTAAAACTTTAAAAATTTTTATTTCAAAAGAGAGAGAAAGAGACAGAGACAGAGAGATCTTCCATCCACTGGTTCACTCCCCAGATGGCTGCAGTGGCCGGGCTTGGCCAGGCTGAAGCCAGGAGCCAGGAGCTCCATCTGGGTCTCCCACAGGGTGCAGGGGCCCAAGGATGTGGCCATCTTCTACTGCTTTCCCAGATCACAGCAGGGAGCTAGATCAGAAGTGGAGCAGCCAGGACTCGAACCGGCGTCCACACGGGGTACGGGCACAACAGGCGGAGGCTTAGTCTGCTGGTCGCAGCGCCGGCCCCATATCATAGGTTCTGAAGTGCCATAGTTTTATTTCCATTTACTTGCAATATCTTTAATTTTGCTATATATATTTTTTCTGCGAGACACGGGGAATTTGGTGCACTGCTTAATTACAGGGCATTGGGGGAATCTTCCAGCTAAGCTCTCATTGTTATCTCATTTAAGCCAAGAATTCTCAACAGAGGGTGGCGACGTCCCCGAGGTGGGGAGAACGGGTCCTGCAAGGCCTGACCCGCGTGACAGCACCTAGGGCTCTGGAGCTCTCGCCCACTGGCTCCTCCTTGGCCGTTAGTATTTAATACCCATCATTAGACGTTTAATTTGCGCTAATTAAATTAGACACGACTGTTCTCGGGGCAACAGTAATAAAATGAGGGTGGAAACCACGCTGGGCTGTTGAACTCTGGGAGTGACAGCTGCTCCCCCACCCCGTGCCTGCTGTGGGTCCCCCAGCTCCTCCCTGCGCTTAGCCTGGGGGTGGGCAGGGCGGGGCCAGCCTGCACCTTCCATACGGAGGGAGGGCCCAGGGGTCCCCAGGGTGAATGGCCTCGAGGTGGCAGGGGGTGGGGGTGGGGGGGTGGGGGTGGGGGGGGTGGCCCGCGGGTGTGTCCTGTGCCGCAGGGACGGGCACCTCCCCCCCCCCTCCCCCCCGCCGCGCTGCGCCCCACACAGCCTCTGCCTGCACATCTCTCCCGTGCTCACTCCCAGTCCTGAATCTTCCTGGGATATTTTTTCTAAGAAGCATACAGTGTGTTTTTGCCTTCACGGTGCAGGTGCCATTTTATGTTTGTGCAATCATAGATGCTATTGAGATTAAATTTACCAATTCGCTGATTATCTCACATTTCCTCCATGACCTCCTTTTCTCTGTTGATAGGATTTTATTTTGTGTGTATTTGAAAGGCAGACTGGCAGAGATCTTTCCTTCTACTTGTTTACCTCCCAAATGGCCACAGCAGCCAGGGCTGGGCAGATCCGAAGCCAGGAGCCCGAAATTGCATTCTGGCCTCCCACCTGGGTGCGGGAATCCCAAACACTCGGGTCGGTGTCTGCAGCCTGCCCAGGAGTCCTAGCAGGGAGCTGGATCGGAGCGGAGCAGCTGGCACTCTGGCGCGTGGCTTCGGCGTGGGGCGGTGGCTTAGCCTGGAGCCGCAGCCTTGGCGCCCGCCCCGCTGAGCGCTTCTTGCTGAGCCCCCTGTGTGACACGGCTCCCCCAGGACGTGCTGGCTGCGCCTTTCCCGCCGCGGTTGCAGCCTTCACCCAGGGTCTGCAACACGCGTGCTCTGTGCACCGCACTCCCCCATTCCAGGGGCTCGGCCGCCTGGTCCCCCACCTGCACGCCGCTGTGTCCAGGAGGCTGGCTTTCTGGTCTGAAGGTGAGAGCGGCATGCAGATGCCTGTCTGATCGGCCTCGTTCGGCTGCTGGCTCCCCCTGGTCCCCGGTCTCTGCAGGGCCACTCCCTCCCGGCGTGGTGTGGGGCAGCGGTGACCGTGCTCACTCTGAAGCACACATGAGAGAGCTGGGCCGGCCGCCCACAGGTCCCCAGTGGGCAGGACAGGCAGGGGGCGGAGTGTCTAGTGAAGGGATGGGCATCCCTCCCCAGGAACGCGGTGGGGTCTCTGCTGCCGCAGGCTGGGCTCCCCTGGGGCGGGGTCTGCAGAGCCGCATCCTGCCCCTGGCCAGCTGCGTGTGGCTCTGGCTTAGTGCACTCAGGCTGCTGTAGGCAAGCGCCTCTCACTGGGGAACAGACAGGAAACAGGTGTGTGTGCTCACGGTCCTGGAGGTGGAACCCCAGGTCAGGGCACTGGCAGAGTCCATGTGTGTCTGTCTGTCCGTCAGCTGAGGGCTCTTCTGTGTCCCCCGGCACCTTCTCGCTGTGTCCTTGCAGCAGGAAGGGGTGGGAGCCCCTGGGGTTCCTGTTGGCAGGACACGAATGCCCCTCGGGGGCAACACTACCCCCCCCCCCGTGGCCTCTCCTCGGACACCTCCCCTTGGGAGTAAGGATCTCAGCTCAGGAGGGGTGACCCCAGGAGAGTGTGGGCGTCTCCTCTGCGGGGGACCGGGGCCGGCGTCTGTCTCGGGAGGGGCCACTTGCCCAGGCTGTGCACCCCAGGGCCCTCCTGGGTCTCGGGCCTCATCAGGCCGGGCTGCTCTGTGCCGTGGGCCCCCACGCCTGACTGCTGCATGTGCCCAGCAGCCTGGGAGGGATGGACATCTGTGCATCCCAGTGTCCGTATGCAGGAGCCCTGCCCCAGCAGGTGCTGTGGAACTGGGGCCCCCGTGTTGGGATTAGCAGTCTGTAAGAATAGGAAGGGGTCAGAGCCCTCTCTCTCTCCCTCCCTCTCTCTCTCTCCCTCTCTCTCTCTCTCTCTCTCTCCCTCCCTCCCTCGCTGCTATGTGAGGACACCTTGAGCTGCGGCTTAACCACAGACAGAGTCTGCCGCCACCATGACCTTGGCCTTCCCGCTGCAGACCTACCAGAAGCAAACGACGTCTGAGCTGACCAAGCACCACCCACGTCCCAGCGGGCTCAGTCCATCCTGAGGTCGGGTGCTCAGGGAGCTCCCCACGCTTGTACCCCGACCCCGGGAAGGGCACCAGGCTCCACCAGACCCGTTGCTTCGCCCAGTTTCTGTTCTGGGGATGTGTGGCGTGGGGCTGGCCCTTTCTAGCAAGATCTTCCGGGGCCACTGCTGGCCGTCCCTGGACACAGCTCCCTTCCTGCCCCACAGCTGTGTCCTCCCCACCCCGAGCATGGGAGGCGGCCCCTTCGTCGTGAAGCAGTGACTGCTGGTGCCCGGGAGACAGGGCCAGCACGGGGACGGGGCCGGGGTGGGGTTGACGCCAGCAAGGACACTCACTGCCCCCTTCTCCTGGGGTGCCAGGGCCCTGCCTGGCTGAATGGGGGCAGCTCTACAGAGCCCACCCCAGCCCTCAGGCCGCAGGGCTGTAGAGAGCTGCCGTGTCTCCTGTGTGAGTTCATCTGTGACCCTCAGTGGATTGTTGAGAAGGGTAAAGTCGTGTAGACACAAGGACCCCGAGTGAGTTCATATCTGGTGGGCAGGGCTGCGTAGACACAAGGACCTAGGGTGTGCAGGACTGTGTAGATATGAAGACCTAGGGCGGGCAGGGCTGTGTAGACTCAAGGACCCCGAGTGAGTTTATCTCTAACCCTTGGCGGTGTGTTGGAGCAGGCAGGGCTGTGTAGACAAGAGGACTTGGGGCGGCCAGGGCTGTGTAGACACGAGGACTTGGGGCGGCCAGGGCTGTGTAGACACGAGGACCTGGGGCGGCCAGGGCTGTGTAGCCACAAGGACCTGGGGCGTGCAGGGCTGTGTAGCCACAAGGACCTGGGGCGTGCAGGGCTGTGTAGACACGAGGACCTCAGGCGGCCAGGGCTGTGTAGCCACAAGGACCTGGAGCGTGCAGGGCTGTGTAGACACGAGGACCTGGGGCGTGCAGGGCTGTGTAGACACGAGGACCTGGGGCGGCCAGGGCTGTGTAGCCACAAGGACCTGGAGCGTGCAGGGCTGTGTAGACACGAGGACCTGGGGCGTGCAGGGCTGTGTAGCCACAAGGACCTGGGGCGGCCAGGGCTGTGTAGCCACAAGGACCTGGGGTGTGCAGGGCTGTGTAGACACGAGGACCTGGGGCGTGCAGGGCTGTGTAGACACGAGGACCTGGAGCGTGCAGGGCTGTGTAGACACGAGGACCTCAGGCGGCCAGGGCCGTGTAGACTCAAGGACCCTGAGTGAGTTCATCTCTAACTCTCTGAGGTGTGTAGGGGTGGGCAGGACTGTGTAGACAAGGCAGAGCCGGCGTCCCTGCCGTGGGCGTGTGGAGGGCCCACTCGCTTGGCACACGCCCGGCCTCCCCACCGTGGGCGCAGGGTCCGCGCTGGGAGGATGCTGCCCTGGTTGCTGTGAGCAGTGCTCTTTCCCAGGGAACGGAGAGGAGCCTGCTCCTCCCGCCCCAGCGACCGTCCTGCCTCGGTGTCAGGGCAGCCGCAGTCAGAACCTGGGCCCGGGAGGGGCGGAGGTTCCGGGGTGGTGAAGGGTAACGAGCGTCTTTTTACTCCCCACCTTTCCCTGCTTTTCTGATTGATTTCGAGCTGCTCGTTCCAAACCACAGCTGTGCTTCTGTGCGGGGGGCCAGCAGCAGAGGCAGAGACTCGGCATCTCGGGGAAAATGCTCCCCTCGCCACGAAGCTTAAAAAACAGAAATCACACGGACTATGTCTTCTGAGCGCGTTGCAAGAAAACCAGAAACCAGTGACAAGCCCAGAAACCTCGCACATGCGTGGGTGTGAGGTGACTTCTTCCTGAGTGGATCACTCCTAATGAGGAAGTTGTAAAACCCCTTGAGTGAATGCAGATGGAAACAGAACCTTCCAGAACCCGTGGGACGCAGCAGCCGAGAGGGCGTTCACAGCTGTGGCGCCTGTGAAGGGGCAGGAAGATGGCAGACAGCTCCAGCACTCCCAGAGCAGGAGCAGAGGACGCCCGGGCTCGGCAGAGGTGGGGAGTGACGAGCTGGGAGCAGCCCTAAGTGAAGTGGAGACCCAGGAAACGTGAACGGTGACGACACAGAGCCGGTTACCCGCAAGGCAGAGCCGGCGCAGCCTCCGCGGGCGAGTGCTGAGAGAGACTTCGCCCACTTTTAAGAAGCGTGTCCCCCCGTTGGCTTCCGAGAAACACGGTGCCGCCGGTGCTTTCGGGACGCTGCCCCGGGTCCCCTCCGGCAGCCGGGCACTGTCCACCCCCTCCAGTCGCCTTGGCAGCTCTGGGAGTGACAAGGATCGACGTCCCCAGAAAACACCAGGGCTCTCCCTCCAAGCGGGGTGCAGTAGAGTTCCCGTGAATGAGAACACTTGCCTTAGGCCCGGGAGCCACAGCTTACAACAGGCCTGGCATTAAGGAGAGCCTTACAAAGACTTAGGGGATGATTGAGCGCACGCTTCTACCCTGCTGAGCGCCCGCGTGACCTCGTGCCCCGCCCCTCTTGGCTGCCCGTGTCCACGGCGCTGGCTCGACTGTGAGCCCTGCTGTCTTCGGATGGGATTTCACAGCCTGGGGCCTGGCTCTCCTGGCTCAGGGGAAAGGAGCGGTAGGAGACGAAAGACACCACAAGCCAGAAGCAACGGGAAATACACAGGCTCTGTAGGAGGCACCGGTGCCTGGGTTGCTGAGCCCCCAAGCCGTCTGCACCCCCGGAGGGCAGGGGTACCGGCTGATGCCTGGAGGTGTGCAGAATGCACTCCTTGGAGCCCAGAGCGGCTGTTCCTTCTGTGAAGATGGCTGCTGGGAATCCTGCCTCTGCCTCCTGCCTCTGGGTCACCGTCCTGGGCCCCCTCCAGTTACGGGGAAGCTCCTTGGGCCCCAGGAAAGGCGGCGTGCCCCACCTGACAAACAGGAAACGACCATTCTCACTATGCTCTCTGTTGTTAAACATACTGATTTATTTTTCACTTGAAAGGCAAAGATACAGAGCGGGGAGAAAGAGACAGGGAGGGGGAGAGACAGAGAGAGAGAGAAGTCTTCCATCTGCTGGTTCACTCCCTAAATGGCTGCAACAGCTGGCGCTGGGCCAGGCCAAAGCCAGGAGCCAGGAGCTCCCTCTGGGTCTCCCTGTAGGTGCAGGGGCCCAAGCACTTGAGCCATCCTCCGCTGAATTAACGGGAACTACAGCACAGGGATTTTGCGAGTGCCTGCTCCACACAGCTTGATCCAGCAGCGCGTCCTCCCTCTCCTGCCCCGCTCCTCCCTCCAGGCGGAGCAGCTGGGGTGCGTCCCCCTCCCTGCAGGCATGCACCCCATCACTGCACTGGCTGGGCGTCGGCCCCGACACGCGTGCCCAGACAGACCAATCCTGCGTCCTGTCGCGGTGCCGTGTGGCCAGTGAGGACAGCCCGGGAGGGTCCACAGCCAGGCCCCCCACTGTGGACCGTGCTTGGGGGAGGGGCCTCTGCTCTCCCTAGCAGCCCCCCGCCCCCCTCAGTGCTGCAGACCCAGGCCCGTGAGGCCCATCCAGGTACCCTAGTGAGCACAGACAGTGGCCGGGGAAGTGCTTGGCCCAAAACTGCAAGGAAACTCTGGGTCCAGAATGTCCCTAATGGAGCCAGGCAGAGCCCATGATGGCGATGGCGGCTTGACCCGAGGCAGAGTACGGAGGCTGCGCTGGGGAAGCCCGGTCGTTGCTGCCCGCTGCTGGTTTTGGTTCCTGGGGCCGAGGCCTGCACGTGCACCCCAGAGTCCATGCGCTGGAGACCTGGTGCCCTGTGCACCTGTGGTGGCCAGCGGTTAGGACAGGGGACTCCTCTCACAGAGCAGGTCAGTGCATCGGGGGGCCGGGGTGGGTGGGGGCTCGCTCTGCCACTCATGGTGCAGCAAGAAAGCCCTCGCCAGGCACCAGGGCCTCCAGCTGGGATGGGCCAGACCCGGGAGGCTGCTGTCTTACGTGACCCCGTGGGAGCGGGAGGGCCCTAGATGGGGTGAGCTGGGCTCTCAGCCCGGGCCGGCCCCCCATGGAGCCCAGGGCTACTTTCTTCACCCACAAATGGAAAATGTGACATAGTCCTCCCGGGTGAGGTGAGGACTAGAAATGGCCCACATAAGGTCATGCACGGTCCATGGCAGGTGGACGTGGTCAGGCTACTGGCAGTGCAGGGTCTGTGGCATGTGTGCATGGAAAGGCCGCCAGAAGTGCGGGGGTCCGCAGTGTGCTGGCGTGGATGGGCCACTGGCCGCCCACAGCCACGTGTCTGTTCTCCCTCTGTAGTAGGAACGCTGTTTAAAGACTTCCTGTCTGAGAAAGCTTTGGGGTTGCCTGACTTCCCCAGGCTGATGCAGGGTCCCCACGGCTTGCTCTCCTGGCCACGGGGTCCCCTGGACTCTGCCTTCCCGGGGCGTGTCCCCTCTTCTGGCACAGTGGAGGCCTGGCACCTGGAAGGCCACCGTCTGGGGCCTGTGCCCTGCTGCTGACCACCACGGAGACAGGACTCCAGCGCACACCTGGTAGGGTGTGGAGGCCGAGTGGACGAGCTGGGGTACAACCGGGGCACTGGGAAGGAAAGAGCGGTCTGGAAGGAGCCAGAAGGGGCGGGGTACCCGTGGTGGCTGCAAAGTGTTCAGAGAACTCAGGGAGAGCAGAGAGGCGGGACTGAGTTGGGAAGACAGGTGCAGTGCTGGGGGGGAGGGGGCTCATTCCCAGACAGCCTGAGTGGGAGGACACATGCAGTGCTGGGGGGCTCATTCCCAGACGGCCTGAGTGGGAGGACACATGCAGTGCTGGGGGGCTCATTCCCAGACGGCCTGAGTGGGAGGACACATGCAGTGCTGGGGGGCTCATTCCCAGACGGCCTGGGTGGGAGGACAGGTGCCGTGCTGGGGAGGGGCTCATTCCCAGACGGCCTGAGTTGGAGGCTGTGGCGGCGTTCTGGCCCATGTTCTGGCTCAGGAAGAAGAAATCGAAGGTGGCGTAATGCTGTGGTCGACAGAAACGCCCACAGAATATTGCTCTGCCTTGGCAGGAAGGATGCTGGGACCAGCAGAGAGCCTCCTGCCTTCTGCGCCCGGAACTCTGTGTGTTGTCTCCAATGCCGACCTTGAGAGAGCATCCCAGGGCTGGGAGGAGGCCAGAGGGCAATGAGGATCCTCAGACGTGAAGGGGTTTGTAGTGAGAAGGCAGGGGCGGAGTCTGACCCTCCACCGGGAAACCAGCTAAGGAAAAGTGAGTCTCGGGAAAAGGTGGCGATGTCCTCACCGTGGGTAGAGCGGAGCGCCTGCCCGAGTCTGTGCAGAGTGACGTTCAGGGGCTGCTGTGACGCTGGCATCCCATATGGGCACTGTCCCGCCTGCTCCACTTCTGATCCAGCTCCCTGTGAATGCGCCTGGGAAAGCAGCAGAGGATGGCCCAGTCCTTGAGCCCCTGCACCCACGTGGGAGACCTGGCCTTGCAGAGGAATGAACCAGCAGATGGAAGGTTCTCTCTCTGTCTCAGTCTCTCCTCCTCTGTAACTCTTTAAAATAAATAAATAAATAAACCTTAAAACAGTTAAGCTCAATGTGATAGAGTGCCCTATAAACCACATGCATGTGCAGACACACTCAGACTCACGCCATGTTCCAGATCTGTGGGTCACGTCCACAGGCACTGAAAGTGACAACGTCCCAGTGACATTGGCCTTGTCGTCTCAGTGTCGCCCCAGCAGGCCGAGCCCTGCGAGGGTGTCACCAAGGTCATGGGCAGCAGGACTCTTGCCGTAATTGTTTAACACAGCAGTGAAATGTTTGAGATTTGCTAACCCCACGTTGGTGCCGGTATTTCCAATGTTTCTGTACAGACAGACAAATGGATACTGGTGTGTGTAAACTACTTTGTTATTTTATGTCAGGTGAAAAATAAATGGGTCCCACTGGGAAAAAAATCTGACTCCACAGTTTTGACAGAATATCTTTACATTTTGCTGTCACTTAAGTATATGTAAGTGTACTTAGGATGAACTCCTGATGTTCGTAAGAAATCAGATAGGGCAGAACTCTGAATCAACAGAATCCGTGTGACACCGTCTCCGTAATGGAGTTCATCTGACGCTCGGATAAATGCGCGTGCTCTGTGTCACTGGGCCGGACGACTCTTTCGATTGTTTGAGTCATCGTGCTTATCCTTGTTTTTGTTTTCAACAAACTCACTCTAACCACTGATTCATTATTTAGGAGAGCTAATCAATTTACCAGTGCTTCACCGAAGATTGCCTGTCAAGGCACAAAGTCCGCACGGGACGCCTGCAGGAGAATAGGCATGTCCAGGAAGCCTCCGCGGCCACGGCCCCTCCGAGGGGAAGGACCCAGGGCTCCGCTCACGGCCCAGCCATCCTGCCGTCACTGGCCTGTACTGGCGTCTCCCCGGCTGATGGAGGTTCCGTCTGCGTTCTTTCCCACCATCCCTCAGTGTGTCGAGAGGTGCTTCAGAGAGCCGCGGTACAGGACAGGGAAGAGGTGAGTTCCTACTCGCAGAGGCTGTGGCGACAGTGGGCGCTGCCCTGGTCCTCCGTGGGACGTGGGCACGTGAGCCATGCCTGTCCTGCAGGTTGCACATGGCCGCTACAGGTGCCACCTGCAGCATGTGTGGGGCAGGCGCAGTTGTGGGCTCAGGCGGGGCCCTTGGGTGCCGCTGCTGTGACCCAGTGTGTGCGCTTCTTCAGAGGATCGTGGACAGGGTGGCTCAGAGCCAGCCCTAGCTGTGCCCCCGTCTCTCAGGAACCGTGGCACACAGGCTCTCCCAGGAGTGCGTGTGTAGTTCCAGCCTCAGCCCGAGTCCCCAGCAGGAAGCCTCGGGCAGCCGCTGGGGGTGGATCAGCTGCCCAGGCTGCAGTCTGCCCCGTGCCGCGGATCCCCCTCTACACAGGGGTGACAACAATGGTGCTCCCCCACAGGACTGGGAAGCAGCTTTTACAGTCTGGTGCCTACAACACGTCTAGCTATTGTCATGACCCCTGTGCAGAATCTTTATCCTTCCCCTGAAGTCTTTGCTTTCACAGAAATGTGCTGCTTTTGTGAGGCAGACGGAGAAAGACGGAGAGCTCCCACGTGCTGGCTCACTCCCCACATGCCCACAGCGGCTCAGGCTGGGCCCCGCCCAAGCCAGGAGCCAGGCCCTCAGTCCAGGTCTGCAATGACTTGACCGGTCAGCGCTGCCTCCCAGGGCGCACGTTGGCGGGAAGCTGGGCCGCAGGGGCCGCAGCTGCGAGCAGAGGTGCTGGCTCTTACTGGCTTTGCAGCTGGAGAGCACAGAGCTGAGGTGACTCTCACAGGACAGGCTGCCCGAATGTCTGTTTTATTGCGGCTGTGTCCTCCATCAATCTCCGTTATTTGATAAGGCAGGCAGCTGGATAATCACGAACCCTGAGGGCGAAGGCTAGGAGGGGCCCCCACGCCCTGACCCCAGGTGCTCACCAGCACCAGAGGAATCCTTGAAATGAGAACACTGAGGCCAAGCCGGGACAGCTGACTTTACAGTGGAGGGAACGCCCCCACCCTCCTGCTCCAGCTGCAGGGGATTCCTGCGTCCCCAGAGGGGAACACAGGGTACACCCTGAGACCCCAGCGAGCCCCCCTGGGCCCGACCAGGCTCGGGTCTTCCTGATGCCCAAGCTGGCGTAGGAAGGCACCAGCCTCGGCCCAGGGCTGACTGCAGCACGTGGGCTTCCGTCTCCCAACAAGGATGGTTTCTCACAGCGCTGGCAGGGGAGCCCCCGGCCTCAAGACTGCCGGCTGCACTTCTGGCGTTTTCCAGGGTGGAAAGGCGAGGGCCGGGGATGCCAGTGCCTGGGGAGCGGAGCTGTGCCCTCGGGCTGCACTTTCTGGTGGGGTGGGGGTCCTGGGCTCAGCAGGGGGCTGGAGCTGTCGGTTGAGCTCCCAGGGGCCCAGGAGGATGGCTCTTGTGCTCTTCATCTCCCAGCTCCTAATGCAGTCTGCCTCACGCCCAGGAAGGGCACAGAGGGCCCTGCAGAGGCACGTGTACCCCAGGTCTGTTTCCAACTCCACTGGGAGGCCTGAGGGAAGCACCCACTTACGGAGCAGAACTGCTGTGCTGGGCCTGGATCCCCAAAGACAGACAGCACTGCTGGGCCTTGGACCCCGTGTCAGCCAGACAGATGGACAGCACTGATGGGCTGAGGAGCCTGAGTCAGCCAGACCCTGCCCCCCCAAAGACAGACAGCACTGCTGTGCCTGGACCCCGAGTCAGCTGGACCATGCCCCCCATAGACAGACAGGAAGCAGGAATCCAGCCAACAGGCTGGAAGCCCCAGCCTCTGCACGGGTGGGTGGGAGAGAGCTGTCTTTCCCGACTCCCAGGGACGAGGGAAGTGCCCGTGGGGTCCTCTCCCCGACTCCCGGGGACGAGGGAAGTGTCCCGTGGGGTCCTCTCCCCCTGACTCCCAGGGACGAGGGAAATGCCCGTGGGGTCCTCTCCCCGACTCCTGGGACGAGGAAGTGTCCCGTGGGGTCCTCTC
>CM027393.1:117187789-117267846 GCA_015711505.1 Sylvilagus bachmani | reverse complement strand
TGTGTGTGCTCCCTGTGTACCGTGTGTGCTCCCTGTGTACTGTGTGTGCTCAGTGTGTACCGTGTGTGTGCTCACTGTGTGCTCAGTGTGTGTGCTCAGTGTGTGTGTGCTCAGTGTGTACCGTGTGTGTGTGCTCACTGTGTACTGTGTGTGCTCACTGTGTACTGTGTGTGCTCACTGTGTACTGTGTGTGTGTGCTCACTGTGTACCGTGTGTGTGTGCTCAGTGTGTACTGTGTGTGTGTGCTCACTGTGTACCGTGTGTGTGCTCCCTGTGTGCTCAGTGTGTACTGTGTGTGTGTGCTCCGTGTGTACCGTGTGTGTGCTCAGTGTGTATGTTCAGTGTGTGCTCAGTGTGTACTGTGTGTGCTCCCTGTGTACCGTGTGTGTGTGCTCACTGTGTACTGTGTGTGTGTGCTCAGTGTGTACTGTGTGTGCTCCCTGTGTACCGTGTGTGTGTGCTCACTGTGTACTGTGTGTGCTCCCTGTGTACCGTGTGTGTGTGCTCACTGTGTACTGTGTGTGTGTGCTCAGTGTGTACTGTGTGTGCTCCCTGTGTACCGTGTGTGTGTGCTCCCTGTGTACTGTGTGTGCTCAGTGTGTACTGTGTGTGCTCCCTGTGTACCATGTGTGTGTGCTCCCTGTGTGTGTGTGCTCAGTGTGTACCGTGTGTGTGCTCAGTGTGTGCTCCCTGTGTACTGTGTGTGTGTGCTCCCTGTGTACCGTGTGTGCTCCCTGTGTACTGTGTGTGCTCCCTGTGTAGTGTGTGTGTGCTCACTGTGTACTGTGTGTGCTCACTGTGTACCGTGTGTGTGTGCTCAGTGTGTACTGTGTGTGCTCAGTGTGTACTGTGTGTGCTCAGTGTGTACTGTGTGTGTGTGCTCACTGTGTACCGTGTGTGTGTGCTCAGTGTGTACTGTGTGTGTGTGCTCACTGTGTACCGTGTGTGTGTGCTCCCTGTGTGCTCCCTGTGTACTGTGTGTGCTCAGTGTGTACTGTGTGTGTGTGTGCTCAGTGTGTACCGTGTGTGTGCTCAGTGTGTGTGCTCCCTGTGTACTGTGTGTGTGTGCTCCCTGTGTCCTGTGTGTGCTCCCTGTGTACCGTGTGTGTGCTCACTGTGTACTGTGTGTGCTCCCTGTGTACCGTGTGTGCTCCCTGTGTACTGTGTGTGCTCAGTGTGTACCGTGTGTGTGCTCAGTGTGTACCGTGTGTGTGTGCTCCCTGTGTACCGTGTGTGTGTGCTCACTGTGTACTGTGTGTGCTCCCTGTGTCCTGTGTGTGCTCACTGTGTACTGTGTGTGTGCTCAGTGTGTGTGCTCACTGTGTACTGTGTGTGTGCTCACTGTGTACCGTGTGTGTGTGCTCCCTGTGTCCTGTGTGTGCTCCCTGTGTACTGTGTGTGCTCCCTGTGTCCTGTGTGTGCTCCCTGTGTACCGTGTGTGTGCTCCCTGTGTGCCGTGTGTGCTCCCTGTGTACCGTGTGCGTGTGCTGGTCATGCAGCCCTCGGCCCACCCTCCGCCTGGGAGAGCCCTGCCCTCACCCCCGAAGCCCCTCCTCTCCTCCGTCTGCTGCTCTGGCGCCTGGCAGGGCCGGAGGCTGTTCTGCCCCTTCTGTTCCCTCGCCCACGGAAGGGGACTTCAGGGAGGAGGAAACACGGAGGTTCAGGGTTGGTGAGTCCGTGTCACCAGCACACGGCAGGCACGAGGTTAGGGACCAGTGAGTGAGAACCGACGCACCAGATGGTAAAAGTCGCGGGTCCAGGCCGGCGCTATGGCTACGCTGGCATCCCATGTAGCTGGAGGTTCGCGTCCCAGCTGCTCCACTTCCATCCAGCTCTCTGCTAACGGCCTGGGAAAGCAGCAGATGATGCCAAGTGCTGGGCCCCTGCCCCCGCGTGCGAGACCCGGCAGAAGCTCTGTTAGAGTCCGAGAAGGGCTGCCCAAAAGACTGCCTCCAAGAAACCACTCTCATGCAATAGTGCAAAGGGGTAGTTTATTAAACCAGCATGCTGGGGCCCCCGTTCGTCCAAGAACAGGCGGCCCTGAAGAGTAAATGGTCGGGGTTTTTATACATTGAGGTATTTAATTTACGTTTGACAAGATTTACAGAGCTAACAATCAGTACATGTCAAGACAGTTGTTTTATGAATGCATCTAGTACCAGGCACATAGAGTAAGATAACAAGTGATAAGGGGAGGATTAAGGGGCTTTCTATCACCTAACAAGTGTTAAGCGGAGGGTCACTTAGGTCATGAGAGTAGTCTAGGGATGTGGTGGGAGTTTACATCACAAGGCTTACACAAAGAAAGTTACAGGTCTGTGTTTTGACTCCTTTGTGACACAAAACAGGTAGGAGCCATTAACTAAGCAAAACAGGGTAGGGAAAGAACAGGGTAGGGTCCCGCTAAGGTTCTTTGTTTAGAGAAAGCATAACAAAAGGAGTGAATGGTGAATAGGAATAGGAGACAGCATAACAAAAGGAGTGAAAGGAAAGCAAGTGCAGCAGTTTTTAATATTAAAGGGGCAGATTTTAGAATTTTTTATTCCTTCAGCTCCTGGCTCCTGGCTTCGTCCTGGCCCAGCCCTGGGCGTTGCAGCCATCAGAGGAGTGAATCGGAGGACGGAAGATCTGTAACTCTGCCTTTCAAGTCAATAAATAATTTTTTAAAAAGTCACGAAGCTATTGCACTGATGTAAATACATTTCTTTCATCGAGAGTGTGAATCAAATGCCATTAAAAAGAAGAACTTTCCGAATCACGGACGACAGGGGATGCTGTTGCTACCGGCTGCCAAGCCTCGGACAGGCTCACACCCCACATCGATCCACGGCCGTCGGGGCGGGCCCTTCTGTGGCCCGGAACTCTTCTGGCCCGCGGGTGATCGCCGGAGGGAAAACGCGGCAGCGCGCGGGGAACTGTTAGGCCGACGCACGCCGGCCGGTCCCCGGAAGAGCGAGGCATTCTGGGAAGCGGCTCTGTTTCGCGCGTTCCGGTAAAATGGCGGCCCCGGGGCTGGCGGGCCCTGCACCGTAGGCTGTGGGAACGCGGGGAGCCACGGGCGCAGGCGGGCGGCGTCCCCGCCGGGCGAGGATGGCGACGCCGGACCAGAAGTCGCCGAACGTTCTGCTGCAGAACTTGTGCTGCCGGATCCTGGGCCGGAGCGAAGGTAGCGGGGCCGGGCGCGGGGCCGGGCCGGGCGCGGGGCCGGGCGCGGGTGCGGGGCGCGGGGCCGCCGCGTGCTGGCGAGGGGCTCCTCGCGGGCCCCCGGGCGGGCGGCGGCGTGGCGCGGGCGCGCTCGCGGCCCTCGCCGGCCCTGATTCCCGCGCGGGGAGCGCCGAGGGCGGGGGTGTGCAGTCCTCGCTGCGCGGGCGCGGGCGGCGTGCGCCCGAGGGCTCCCTGCGTCCCGGCCCGGGCCGGAGCTGCGGGCTGCGAGGTCAGCCCCGCGGGGCGTTGGGTCGTTCCTTTCTCGCCGGGGCCGGGCTTTGCGTCGGGGTGAGCGAACGCCCCGCGTCGTGCCGCGCGTGTCGTGGGTCGCGCCCGGCGGTGTCGGGGCGCTCGGGCTGCAGCGGGACGGGGCCGTGGACGCGGTCGCGGCGAGCGCACCGTGCGAGACCGAGGGGAGCCGCCGTGCCCTGCGGGGGAGGGGGCTTCTCAGCGGGCCGGAGCCGGGCTCGTACCGGTTCTGCAGGGCCCGTGGAAAGGCGCGTCCGCGGACCCCCGGCCTACGAGCCCGCGGTGTCTGGTGGCGGCTTGTTAGCCAAGTCCGCGCTCCGCCGCCTCCCGGCCGGCCGGCCCCTGCCTCCCGGTGACCGGGCAGCTGTCGTCGGCGCGGTCAGCTTTCCTCGTCCCTGGTCCTGGGCTGGCACGGGACAGCAGTGTGGGATTCTGCCGGTGCGGGCAGCGTTTCCGCCCTCAGGCTTACATCCCGTTGTCAGCACCGGATTTGGGAAGTCGCTTGTGAGCTAGAGTGTTTCTCGACAGTTAGGCATTTTGGAAGGTAGGCGCTGTGAGAGAGTGCCCCCGTCCGCGGACCTCAGTCCCAGCCACGGGGCACCGGGGAGCTGGCGGTGCAGCCCAGGTCTCCCCTGTGCGTGGCAAGAACCCAGCAGCTTAAGGCAGCGCACAGCAGCTGGGAGCAGAATCGGGACTGAACCCAGGCGGTCTGATCCGGAATGCAGGTCTTACCCCGCGTGTTAACGGCTGCACCGAAGTCCTGAGCCCCAGCACTCAACTTTTTTTTTTTCATCGAGACTCCTCGTTGATATAAGAGAGAACGCAGTGCTTCTGTCTGCAGAAATCGCTATCCCGCCTGCATTTAGCATTGGGTCTAAATTAAGATGGCTGAAAGGGAGACCCGGGGGATTCCCTTTGAATGACGTGTCATAAAATAGATTAACGGTGGTAATCGCTTTGATGGGTCCCGAGGTGCTAGGATTGCCAAATGTTGGAGACTTTGCTGCTGTTTACTGGAAAGCTCGTGTTTAGCGGCGTATCTGTTGGTTCACTTGTTCTGGCTCAGCAGCAGCAGTTGCTGCCTTCTCTGCATTTGGCGCTGAAGCCTTTCTCGCTCGGTGGTTGTTCTGTCCGACAACTGCCTAGTGCGTTCAGTGGTTTCTCTTTCCTAACGATAAACTGCGTGGTCTGCACCCCTCATCCAGAAATCCACAATCTGTGATGCTGTGCAATCTGAAACGTTTCTAGTGTCATGCAGTATCGGAATTTCATTTTTCAGACTTTCGGATTAGGGATGCTCACCTGGTAAATCCTATGTATTATCCCAACCCCCCCCCCCAAAAAAAAAATCACCCCAAAGTCAAGAAGCCTGCTGGCCCAAGCATTCGGGTAAGGGACATTCCCGCGGCACAAGTGACTGGTCTCGTGCTTTCCTGACTTGTTGCTTTTTCAAGGCTGCAAAATCAAGGCGAAGTAGACTGGTTATTTCTAACGTGAATTTTATATGGATCACATTTTTATACCTTGATTTTTAAGTTTTATTTATTTGAAAGACATAGTGACAGAGAGGGAGATACACAGCGAGATCTTCCATCCCCTGGTTCATTCCTCACATGCCCACGGCAGCTGAAGCTGGGCCAGACCAAAGCCAGGAGCATCAAAATTCGATCTGGGTCTCATGTGGACGCCAGGGGCCCAAGTACTTGAGCCATCACCTGTGCCCTCCAAGGGTGCACATTAGCAGGTAGCTGGGGCAGAGCAGAATGGGAACTTGAACCTGGGCACTCTTGATGTGGGAAGTGGGCATCCCAGGCCGCATCTTAAGCTCTGTGCTTTTCAAATAAATTCTGTAGTTTGCTTCCAGGGACCTTCAGATGCAAAGTACCGTGGTGTGTGTGTGCTCGACAGTTTCATAAAGTTCCGTCACCACTACTCCCACTGCTTCCCCCTTGAGCCCTGCACATGGGCTTGGTAGGACAGGGCTGTCTTCGTCCCCGCTGCTCCCTGGAGCGCGCGGCCGTGCGTCTCAGGGACTCCTAGTGAGAGCCAGGTGTTTCATCCTCAGGGCTCTGCGGCTCTGTCAGAGGCAACGCTTTTCTCCTCACTGCTCCATACTCCTCTTTCTGACTGGAGGTGAAGGAGAAATGAAGGAGAGTTTCATTAGATGAATACTCAGCCTGCGGGTGAGGTGACTGCAGTGTGTGACACTGGAGTAGGCGTGGCGGCTCACACACACATGAGTTGAGGGTTGTCCTGGTGTTGCTGTTGGTTACAGCGTTTTCCAAAATGGTATGAAGCTCCACATAACGTATGATCTTCCTTGGAAACATGACTACTGCATTCCTGGGGAATTCAGCATATGCTAAGTATGTATTAAAATGTATATTTTGGGGGCCAGTGCCATGACTCATTGGTTAATCCTCCGCCTGCAGCGTCCGCATTCCATATGAGCACCGGGTTCTAGTCCCGGTTGCTCCTCTTCCAGCTCTCTGCTGTGGCCCAGGAGTGCAGTGGAGGATGGCCCAAGTGCTTGGACCCTGCACCCCATGGGAGACCAGGAGGAAGTACCTGGCTCCTGGCTTCGGATCAGCGCAGCGCTGGCCCTAGTGGCCATTTGCGGAGTGAACCAACGGAAGGAAGACCTTTCTCTCTCTCTCTCTCTCTCTCTCTCTCTCACTCTCACTGTCTATAACTCTACCTGTCAAAAAAAAAGTATATTTTGAAAAAGAAAAAAGTGTATATTCTGGTGGACTGTTAAGGTGCTCACATCATGTGTTGAAGTGCCTGGGTTTCAGTCCTGGCTCCACTCGGATTCCAGCTTCCTGCTGACTTGCACCCTGGGGTGCAGTGGCTGGTGGCTCAAGTTCTTGGGTCCCCGCTCACCCACCCAGGAGATCGGTATTGAACTCCTGGCTCCTGGCTTCGGCTTGACTCGGTCCTGGCTGTTGCAAGTATTTGGTGAGTTAACCAGAGTGAATATAAAATGCGTGTTTATTAAAAAAATTTTTTTAAGATTTATTTATTTGAAAGAGTTACAGAGAGGTCTTACATTCACTGGTTCACTTTCCAGATGGTGCAATGGCCGGAGCTGCGCCGATCCGAAGCCAGGAGCTACTCTCGGGTCTCCCACGTGGGTGCAGGTGCCCAAGGACCTGGGCCATCCTCCACTATATAACAAGATTTTGAGTGCCTTCACTCAGGAGTGTGGAGGAACCCTGAGATTTAAAAAAAAAACAAGAATTGTTGTATAATGTTTTTCTTTTGTTTTTGTTTTATTTTTAAAAAGGTTTATTTTGTCTATTTGCAAGCAGAGTTAACAGAGAGAGAGATATTCCATCTGCTGGTTCATTCCTCCAATAGCCCCAGTGGCTAGGGCTGGGCCAGAAGGAAGCCAGGAGCTTCTTCTAGGTCTCCCATGTGGGTGCAGGTGCCCAAGTACATGGGCCGTCTTCTGCTGTATTAGCAGGAAGCTGGATTGGCAGTGGATCTGCCAGGACAGGATCTGGTGCCCATACGGGATGCTGGCATCGCCCAGTGTGCCACCACGTCAACCCCTTGATTTCGTTTTAGAGCACTGCCTCTCATCTGTGATCACTGGGGGTGGGAAGGGAACCTGGGGCACGGGGCAGGGGTAGGCGGTGGTTGAGGGCGGGACACTTGTTTCTGACCTTACCTCATGCCTTTTCATTTAACTCAAAGTGAGTGCCGTGGGCCCATCTCTGGGCTCTGAGTGTGTAGGTCTCAGCTGCACTTTGGCATCTGAACCGTGGGTATGCAGGAAGAGTCATTCTGCCGGGAGCAGGACGAGGATTGCTGGTGTAGGTGCTCCCAGATGGAGCACCTGCAGCTCACCCCCTCCCCGTCCTCCTGTCCTTCAGAAAAGCCAGACCGTTGTGAGGGCAGAAGGCAGCATCTCAGGCCCCGGGTGCAATGTGCGTGACCCCCCCCCCCCCCCCCGTATTTGTAGAATCTGCAGGCACACACTGCCACTTGCACTGCGCTTGTGTTGAGGGCCTTTGGAGCCTCCTCATTTGGAGTGGAGACCTGCAGCCCTGAGTTTCTCGTCCTGCTTGGAACCCACTCGTTCCTCCTCTACCCTAGAGAGGCCTTTTCTGGGAAGCCCATTGAGGAGACCTGATTTGTTCCCGTCTGTGGTCTTCAGGATGGAGACCGCACGATCTGGCTTAAGGGTAAAATCCAGCTGCTTTATTGAGCTGTGGTAGACATATGACTTTAAAAAACATTTTCAGGTTAATAATAAAAATAGCTAACACTTATGAAATACTTAGAATATGCAGATCTCACTGCCGTGTGCTTAATTCTCAAGCAGGGTTGGTATAATTCTGTCAGCCTTGTCGTGTAGACAAGGAAACGGAGGCGCAGAGCCTTGCAGCTGACGAGGCGCAGGCGGGGGATGGAGCCCAGGTCTCCGATTCAGCGCTGTCATCTGGAATTCGTGGTCCCTGCTCCGTGGTGTGGAGCATGCTGGCCGTGTCACCTCTGCCCTCCCTGCCCTGCCCTGGGCCTGTCAGTGTCTGCGCACTCCCTGGTGCCCAGTTCTTGCCTGGGCAGTGTGGTCAGAGAGTGCCCGAGGGCACTGAACGCCCACTCCCCTGCTCCCCACGACTGCCTGCTCCTCTCTCATACTCAGCTCGGATAGGAGGCGAGAGAATGATCCCCTCCTTTGGTACTTGATGACCAGACACTGGTAACCTCTAAATTTTAGTTCTGGATTAAGCCAGATCATCAAAGATTTACACCCAGACTCAGTTGTCTGGGACTCTTTTTTTTCTTTTAAGATTTAGTTATTTGTTTATTTATTTGAGAGGTAGAGTTACAGAGAGAAAGGTCTTCCTCTGTCCATTGGTTCACTCTCGGAAGTGGCTGCAACGGCCAGAGCTGAGCTGATCCGAAGCCAGGAGCTTCCTTTGGGCCTCCCACATGGGTGCAGGGGCCCAAGCATTTGGGCCATCTGCTTTCCCAGGCCATGGCAGAGGGCTGGATTGGAAGAGGAGCGCCCAGGACTTGAACCAGCAGCCTTATGGGATGCTGGTGCAACAGGTGGAGGCTTTACCTACTACCCCATGGTGCCGGCCCCTGTCTGGGACAGTGAAGGAGTAACTTTGGCTGAGTTTCGTTTTGGAGCCCATGGTGTTGGTCTCCTGGGGGAGCAGCATGCTGGCGGGCCCTGTGGCTCACTGTTCTGTTCTTCCCACCTGCTGCTCGGCCTCCATTCCAGGAGGCCACTGCTTCCCCAAGTCCTTGCCTGGCCAGCCCACGTCGTGGCATTTTCCCTGTTGATAGCGCTCGGTAGCCTGCTTGCTTGTGTTGTCGTTCTTCTCACGGTCTCATTATCTTGTGTGGTATGTGACCTTCTGTATCCTGTCTGCTGAACTCGTGTGTCAAGTTCTTAGGCTTGTAGCGTTTGGCATGTGGTACCTGCTGAGGAATTTTGCTTGAATTACTGAGTGTAGCTGTGCTTTAAAAACAGAGCAGCATTTGGGAGCATTTAGTGTGTAGTTGAGGTTGTCTGATACTTCCCATGTTAGCCTTTGATGTCAGTTCCCTGAAAAAGAACCCTTGTTACTGCTCGTTTCTTTGATTGTCTGGATTCTGTGCATCCAGTTTTGAAATGCAGGGTACAAAGATTCGCTTTATTTATTTATTTATTTTTTATGATTTATTTTATTTATTGGAAAGAGTTACAGAGAGAGGTAGAGACAGAGAGATCTTCCATTCACAGGTTCACTCCCCAGATGGCTGCAACGGCCGGAGCTGTGTCAATCCGAAGCCAGGAGCCAGGAGTGTCTTCTGGGCCTCCCACGCGGGTGCAGGGGCCCAAGGACTTGATCCATTTTCCACTGCTTTCCCGGTCCATAGCAGAGAGCTGGATCGGAAGTGAAACAGCCAGGACTTGAACTGGTGCCCATATGGGATGCCGGTGCTTCAGGCCAGGGCTTTAACCTGCTGCGCCACAGTGCCAGCCCCGAAGATTTGCTTTAATAAATAGGTGGATTTTCCTGTTTTGTAATCAGCAAGTAGACTAGAAATTGGGTTAGTAAGTGGGTAGAGAGTTTGAGTCATGGATGAAGTGGGCATGGGACGATGTGTACTGAAAGTGCTGAGGAAGACGCGGCGAGGAAGAAACACAGGAGTATTTCTGTGTTGAGGAGTTTGTAGTGTTTGAGAGGAAAAAATTCAAAAGTGTATGGAGCTGGCCGGCGCCGTGGCTCAACAGGCTAATCCTCCACCTTGCGGCGCCGTTACACCGGGTTCTAGTCCTGGTTGGGGCGCTGGATTCTGTCCCGGTTGCCCCTCTCCCAGGCCAGCTCTCTGCTGTGGCCCGGGAGTGCAGTGGAGGATGGCCCAAGTGCTTGGGCCCTGCACCCCATGGGAGACCAGGAAAAAGCACCTAGCACCTGGCTCCTGCCATCGGATCAGCACGGTGTGCCGGCCGTAGTGCGCTGACCGCAGCAGCTATTGGAGGGTGAACCAACGGCAAAGGAAGACCTTTCTCTCTCTCACTGTCCACTCTGCCAGTCAAAAAAAATAAATAAATAAATAAAAAGAGGGCAAGAACCAAAAGTGGGGACGCGGGTTCCCCTCACTGTAGCAAACCTCCCTAAACCAAGTGCATGGGGCTCTGAAGATGTGTCTGTGTGATGCACACGGGCAAGAGAAGGGTAGTTTGAAGTGATCACTTGAGATAGAGCTACGGCAGTCCTTTGAAATGACTTCTCAGTGACACTTTTCATGTTGATAAGATTGATGTGTCCTGAGTGTAGAAGATAGTGAAAGTGTGGAAAACTAAGAAAACATAAAAACCACCGCCTGGTCCTCTGCCCCACTAACAGTGTTTGGACGATTTCTTTTTGTCCTTTTCCCCACTGTGTGGGCATCCGTCAGGTGTTTCCTGCACACACACTGGTGGCACAGTGGCGCCTGCTGGTGAGCTAGTGAGGGAGGCGTTGGCTTGTGGGCGCTCTGCTCTCAGGTGCTGTCTCTGCTCTCCCTGAAGGTGTCCTTCCTTACTGACCAGGCCTTTCCTAGTGATCTGATTCTTGTTCCCTTGAAGTTGTAACTGGTAGCTTTGTGTTCTGAAAATTTGCTACGATGTGTCTAGATGTGAGATTTAAAAGTTCATCTGGATCCACAATCGGTGATCCTTCAGCCTGAGGACTTTTTAAAATTTAAATTTAAAAAATTTTTAATTCTTTAAATGTTTTAATTTAATTTTTAAAAGATTTATTTATTTATTTGAAAGTTAGAGTTACACAGAGACAGGAGAGGCAGAGAGAGGTCTTCCATCCGATGATTCATTCCCCAATTGGCTGCAATGGCTAGAGTTGCGCTCATCCGAAGCCAGGAGCCAGGAGCTTCTTCTGGGTCTCCCATGTTGGGTGCAGGAGCCCAAGGACTTGGGCCATCTTCTACTGCTTTCCCAGGCCACAGCAGGGAGCTGGATCAGAAGTGCAGTGGCCGGGTCTTGAACCAGTGCTCGTATGGGATGCTGGTGCTGCAGGCCAGGCCATTAGCCCACTGCACCACAGCACTGGCCCCTAATTGAGTTTTTTAATTTGCTGCTATTTCTGTTTTCTTCCTCATGAAATCACGGTTCGGTCTTCTGTTGTGCTTGAGTTTCCAGCTGCGTTTCACTTGCTCCTTACTAATACCGTTGTGGTGTTGGGCATATTTTAAATAAAAAAATGTTTTTCTAGTTACTTCCTGTATACCTTACTGCTCTTTAGCCTCTGGCAACCCCCGTCTGTCTGTGTCTGTGTGTTGACTTCCAGAATGTCGTATGACTAGGATCACACAGTGTATAGTCTCTTGGGACTTACTTTTTCACTGCAGTGTGGTGCTGGGTGTGGTAATAGTTCGTTCCTTTCCCTTACGGAGTAGTGGTCCACTGCGTGGATCCAGCCACCCACTGGAGGGTGTTGGGGCTGGTTCCAGTTTTCAGGTTATCCAGATTATGGGGAGTGCAGCTGTGAACAGTCACCTCCAGGCTTCTAATGTGAATGGAAGTTTTTACCTCTTTGGAATAAAGAGCAGCAAGTGGGATGTGTGAGGCCACGTGCTAGGTGTAAGCTTACCTTAGACTCTTCAGGGTGTGGGTGTCAGGTTCGCATCCTCACCAGCAGAGTGGAGAGCTGGGGTGCCCTCTGCCTGCTCCCCTGCACGGGGGAGAGCTCCAGGTGCCGGGTGTCTGCAGAGTGGGAGCGTTCTGGATGCCTGGCCTGCTCCCCTGCACGGGGGAGAGCCCCTGGCGCCCAGCCTGCTGACCTGCCCGCTGGGGAGCTTGGGGTGCACGGCCTGCTCCCCTGCACCGGGTGTTGATGGCGTTTTAGCCTCGCTGGCAGGTGCGCAGTGTTCCTTCCCCTAACCTGCGGCGTCTCGTCACGTGGTTTTGGTCTTCTCCCTGCCAGCTCTCTGTCTTCCTAATGACTTTTCTGTCCTAATCGTTTGCTTATGTTTTTCTTAGATTTTTTTTCCCTCACACTTGCTGACCATTGAGAGTTCTTAACATTTAAGTCCTTTATTGGTTGTGGGTTTTGAAAAATCCCTTTTCCTCGTTATTTCCATTCTCTTACTATCCTTAATCTTGAGGAAGTCCACTTTGTCCATTTTTGAAAGGTTGGTCATGACTTTGGTGCCTCCATGTAAGACGTCTGCCAAACCCAGAGTCGTGAGCGTCTTCTTTCTCCTTTTCCCTAGGAGGCTTTGATTTTACTCTTAGGTGTGACCCCTGTGAGTTTGTCTACGTCGCCTCTGTGTAGGTTGAGGTTCAATTTTGAGTTTATTAAAGAAACCCTGTTTTCCCGTATTTCAGCTTGGTTTATTTATTTATTTATTTATTTATTTATTTATTTTGACAGGCAGAGTTAGCGTGAGAGAGAGAGAAAGGTCTTCTTCCGTTGCTTCACCCCTCAAATGGCTGCTACTGCTGGTGTGCTGTGGCCGGCGCACCGCTCTGCTCTGCTCTGAAGCCAGGAGCCAGGTGCTTCTCCTGGTCTCCCATGCGGGTGCAGGGCCCAAGCACCTGGGCCATCCTCCACTGCACTCCCGGGCCACAGCAGAGAGCTGGCCTGGAAGAGGAGCAACCAGGACAGAATCTGGCGCCCAGACTGGGACTAGAACCCGGGGTACCAGCGCCGCAGGCGGAGGATTAGCCTGGTGAGCCACGACGCTGGCTTACTTGGTTTATTCTTGAAAATAGAGCCTTAAGAAACTGCTATTGTGACCTGATTCCATACTTTGTGAGGGAGTTCTGTCCTAAGTATGTTTAAAAATTTCATTTTAGAATGATTTTGGGTTCACAGAAAGATTGCAAATACAGAGTCCCGGGTCTCCTGCACTATTCTGTTAGCCGGATATACACTCAGGACAGAACTCTCACAAAGTGTGGTTTCAGAGGTGTGGAGTGCAGTCACAATATCAGTGTCTTAAATCTCTGTTTTCAAGAATAAACCAAGATGAAATACGTTGCGATGGTGCAGTAGTTATAACTAATGTTAGTGTTAACTAACTCCACTCTGTCCTCTGTAGACTTCCTCTCTGCTGCTCCAGGCTCCATCCAGGCTCTGCATTACATTTAGTGTCAGAAGTCTTGAGACTGTGTGTGTGTGTGTGTGTGTGAGTGTGTGAGTGTGTGTGAGAGAGAGAGAGAGAGAGAGAGAGAGAGAGAGAGAGAGAGAGAGATGACCTTGGCGGTTTGAGGATTAAACGTTACTTTGTAGGATGTCTCAACTGGGGTCTGTCTTCAAGCCTTCTCATGGTTAGACTGGGAGGAGAAGCACATGAGTGAAGTGTCTCTGGTCCGTTGTGTGCCTGGTACCTGCCGTCCACTGCTTTGTTACTGAGGATGCTGCCCTTGATCCCTGAGCGAGGGGGCTGGCACGCTCAGGGTGGGGTGCTGGGTTTATCTGCCGCCTTTCGCAGAGGTTGTCTGCACCAGCTACTTAGCCATTGCTGTCTTTAAACTTCCGTAGGATCAAGGCTGCTGTCCTGTCCCGCCTTCATTCTGGAGTTTATGCCGTGTCTCGTTCTTGTCGTCGGTGGAGATTTATCAATCCTTTTCCCCTTTTTTTTAAGAGCCTAGCTTTTGGTTTGGTTGATTTTTTCCCTTTATTTTTGTTTTAAATTCCATTGATTTCTGCTCTCATTTTTATTATTTCCTAATTTGTACTTTGAATGTAGTTCTCTTTTTTATCTTCAAGATTTGTTATTTATTTGAAAGTTACAGAGCGAGAGGGAGAGACAGAGAGGGTTCTTCCATCTGCTGGTTCACTGCAGATGGCCGCAACAACTGGGGCGACCCAGGCTGAAATGTGGGAGTTGCTAACCTGTCAGTGTTGCTGAGCACTTACGCTGATGGTGCCTTGGGATTGCTGGGTGGTGTTTGTTACTCTTTTACTGTGGAATAGGAGGGTCTGTAGGTTACCGGGGCATGGGAAAGAAGCTGTGTGTGGGGGGTGCAGCAGACCCTTCCCCTCTGGCTGGAGAGTGGGCCTGGCTTGGACTATTGTCTTCGTGCATCTGTGGTCTGGGGGTGTAGGAGAGGTAAACAAGTTGACAAAATATTGTGGAAAAAGCACAAAGGCGAGGGAAGGCACCGCAGGTCCCTTGTTCCCTAGTTTCATTCCAGGCCTACACCTCCTGTCCACGGGTCAGTGTCTGCAGAGTTGACAGGGATTTTTCCCAGGATGAGTGGTTGCAGTGTGGAGTGTGCTGACTTGGGTCTGTGTGACTGTTCCGGATTGGTGTTCTCAGGGCATCTGCTCTCCAGCTGACCCTCGTGCCTCATGTCTGGGCTGGACTTGGCAGGCTCCTTTCGCGATTATCAGTCTAGTTTGTTTTCTGTCTTCTGGGATTCCTCTGTCTGGCCTGTTCTGTCTCTTACTTTATGCAATCCTTGTTTCATTCATTTGTTCATTTTTATTTTGATTCCTGGCAGCTTTTCTGTGCTTTCAGCTGAGACCATGGATGTTGCACCGGTCACCAGGTGGCCAGTACTCAGCCTGCTCGGTGGTGATTCACAGCCTCTGTTTACCTTTCAGCTGATGTGGCCCAGCAGTTCCAGTTTGCCGTGCGAGTTATTGGCAGCAACTTCGCCCCAACTGTTGAGAGAGATGAATTTCTCGTAGCTGAAAAAATCAAGAAAGAACGTATGTATTTTTTCTAACTGTTGCATGTTGGTTTCTGAAGCTTGTCAGAGGTTGAGAATGTACGAGGGGTCTTGAAATAAAGTTCATGGAAAACTAGTATTGTGAAGAAAGCCATCAGGGACTTGAGAATTCCTCAGCACCAGGATAAACTGAGCTTTTCATCCCGTTTCCCACTAACACTTTTGAGTCCTTGGGTTTGCAGTTCTCAGCACATTGTGATTTCAAGTATCATGAAAATCAAGACAACTTAGTTCAGTTTTCGAATTAACACTGCCGGCACACAGTGGTTGAGGTTTGTCTTAGATGTCGTTAGACAGGGTGATGTGTTCGGTACAACTTCCTGGGTGGCAGTATTTCTTTGTGATTCGCGGCTTTCAAGCAGGCAGCACAGGGCACCGTCCCGGCAGTACCAGCTCTGGCGTCGTCACCTGCCTGCTTGCGGAGCTTCGGAGCCTAGGCGAGCCTTTCTGAGGTGCCTGAGGGAGAGAGCTTTTCATTTCTGTATAGCCGGGGCGTGGCAGGGTTATCTGGCTGTGTGAGGTAGGGCTCCTCACCTCTCCGTGTCGGGGAGGCATGGCGTGGGGGTCGCACTGGTCCCGCTGAGTGGTCCTTTTCCTCTGGTGGCCGGTTCCCCCCGCCTGGTTTCTGGGCTGTGTCAGCCATGCTCCAGTTGGAACTTGTTGGCTGAATGAAGGTGCCTGCTGTGAGGGCCAGCAGGTTTTCCTGGGGGGCCCTTGAAACTGTCCCAGTGAGTGCACCTCGGCCTCGCTTCTCAGCGTTTTGGCAAACTGCAGTGACCCCGAGGAAACCCTTTCTTCATGGCAGTGTCCCACCCCCAGCTGTTGCCCTGTGAACTGCATTTGGCTATGGTATGTATGGCTGTCCCGTTCAGAGCTGTGTCACCAAGCGGATGGTGGGTGAGCTGGTAATAGAGTGGAGGCTATGGCCTGGGAGTGATTGGATCTGACTGTAGTGGCCTTGTCCTGTTTAGAGTATGATGAGCAATGTGAAGTCTGAAACGATCCACCTGCTGATAAGTGTTACTCACTGTGTGTAGGGCAGTCCCCGCTTACTGTGGTTTCATTACCTTGGTCAGCCGTGGTCCAGCCACATCATTACAACTGTTCTGAGGAGTGTGATGGCATTCCAGGCTGCCCAGCTCTGCCCGCTTCATTCAGCGTGTCCATGCTGTATGTGCTACCCACCCAGTAATCCCTTAGTAGCCGTCGCAGCTACCAGCCCTACTGTTTGCGTGTCACAGTGTTTGTGTTCACAGCACCCTTGTCTTTCTTGAGAGTGGCCCCAGAGTGCAAGAGTAGTGTTGCTGGTGACTTGGATGTTTCCAGAGAAACGGTGAAGTGCTTCCTCTAGGTGAGAAAACCCGGGGTTTGATACTGTGCTTGGTTTCAGGTGTCTCCCGAGAACCTTGGAATGTATCCCCAGACCCCCTTCCCAAGAGAGGCGGAGGAATAAAGACGGAGTATTTTAACCGCTCTTAACTTGTTAAGAATTATTTCCTTTTATGTCAGTGAAACAACATGACATGAATATTGAGCTCTGCTCTTGAACCCTCTTACATTTCAGATAATGCTGAGAACCCCAGCTGTCAGGTGCCGTTGTGGGCAGGCCGTCTCTTTCGTGGATGTGCCCTCATGGCCTCACATCTGTGTGGATGTGCCTCATGGCCTCACATCTGTGTGGCAGCAGGGTGGGGCTCCCGGATGTCCGGGGGCGCCTCCCTTTAGAGAACAGCGTGAGGGTGCCGTGTGTTGTGTGTCTCCTGGGTGTGTGGTTTTGAGGTCAGAGCATCTTGTGTGTGGATGCTGGGCCTGCGCTGCTCCTGCTGAGCACCACCCCTGAGTCCTGTGTCTTCTGGGGACAGGTCCTGTGGCCTGTAAATTTTGTGGATTCTTAGCATTGGAAACTAGGTTGAGTTGTTGCTGTAGCCCTGCCATCTGGGGCAGTGCAGAGAAGTTAGCTTTCCATTTTACATGGCTGACTTCAAGTGTAAAAACTAGCATGTTTTCTGGAGAAACAGCAGAAGTGGCCACGTGTGACAGACCTTTAAGACCGATTCCTTATCTTTTCACACTGGCTGGTAGAGTACAATGCGACTAAAGATTTTGTTTTGCTTTGCTGAACATTTAATAGATAGACCATCGCTTATTTGTAAATATTCTGTGCTCATTTTTATTCTCATTTGTTATTTACCATCTTATTGTTCTGTGATTATTATATTTATGAGTTAGTGTCAGTCTCATTGCTTTCTTAATGTGATGATTTTTATTTCCTTATATTTTTTGGGCCCGTGCTGTGGATCACTAGGCTAATCCTCCACCTACGGCGCCAGCACCCCAGGTTCTAGTCTGGGTTGGGGCGCCAGATTCTGTCCCGGTTGCCCCTCTTCCAGGCCAGCTCTCTGCTGTGGCCCGGGAGTGCAGTGGAGGATGGCCCAGGTGCTTGGGCCCTGCACCCGCATGGGAGACCAGGAGAAGCACCTGGCTCCTGGCTCGGATCGGTGTAGCACGCCGGCCGTAGCGGCCACTTGGGGGGTGAACCAATGGAAAGGAAGACCTTTCTCTCTGTCTCTCTCTCTCTCTTTCGCTGTCTAACTCTGCCTGTCAAAATAAATAAATAAATAAATAAATATATTTTGAAAGAGTGTGTGGGAGAGAGAGAGAGAGAGAGAGAGAGAGATCTTCCGTTTGCTAGTTCACTCCCTAAATAGCTGCAATGGCCAGGGCTGGGTCAGGCTGAAGCCGGGAGCAGGACCTGCTGCTGCTTTCCCACATGCGTTAGGGAGCTGGATTGGAAGTGGAGTGGCTGGGCCTCAAACTAGCACCCGTATGGGAGGCTCGCGATCAGGCGGCCCACTATATAACCCCCTGTGCTCAAGATGCCGGCCTTTGATGGTTGCATTTATTTGGACTATATTTATATACTGTTTAATGAAAATAAATCATATTAAATTTTAATTGTATTAGTTTGTTGGATGTACTTTATAAGATACATTTTTTAAAAGAATTTATTTGAAAAATAGTTGCAGATAGAAGGAGAGACAGAGAGCGAGCAGTCTTCCATCCACTGGTTGACTCCCCAAACACCTACAACAGCCATGGCTGGATCAGGCCGAAGCCGAGAGCCGGGAGCTCTGTCTGGGGACCCAAGTAGTCTTCTGCTGCTTTCCCAGGCACATTAGCAGGAGCTGGATCGGAAGTGGAGCTATAGTATTGGAACAGGTGCTCATATAGGTTACTGGAGTCATGCGTGGCAGCTTAACCTGCTGTGCCACTGGGTAATCCATTTCCAAGGCAGCTGTGCACTCTGCATAGAAGAATGCAAGCACAGTTAGGATTGGGTTACAGGTTCTGGCATGTCTTTCAGGCAGCAAGTGCGTGAGTCCGGGCTCCTTTCTTGTTGGTGAATATGACAAGTGTTGGCTGTGTGGTCAGTCTTTGTACAAGGAATAGAAATCCGATGTGATAGTTCAATGAAATTTTAATAGATTCAGACTACTCAAAAAGGGAAAACACAAAAGTTCATTGAGAATATGGAAGTTGGGTGCCGGCACTGTGGTGTAGTAGGCTAAGCCTCTGCCTACAGTGCCAGCATCCCATATGGCTGCTGGTGTGAGTTCCGGATGCTCCACTTGTGATCCAGTTCCCTGCTAATGGCTTGGGAATGCAGTGGAAGATGGCTCAGGTACTTGGTCCCCACATCCATGTGAGAGACCTGGAAGAAGCTCATAGCTCCTGGCTTTGGATTGGCCCAGCTCTGGCCATAGCGGCCATTTATAGAGTGAACCAGCAGATGTATCACGTCTCTCACTGTCTCTCCCTCTCTCTATCTGTAACTGTCTCTGAAACAAATAAATTTTTTTTTTAAGAGAATATAGAAGTTATGTTAGCTTTTATTTATTTTTTAAGATTTATTTGAAAGAGTGGTGGGGAGGTGATCGAAAGATTGAAACCTTCCTTCTGCTGGTTCCACAGCCAGGGCTGGGCCAGGCCAAAGCCGGGAGCCAGGAGCTTCCCCCAGGTCTCCCACATGGTGCAGGGGCCCTAGCGCTTCGGCCATCTTTGGCTGCTTTCACAAGGAACTGGGTTAGAAACAGCAGCAGGGACTCAGTCTGACATGGGATGCCAGAGTTGCAGCTGGTGGCAGCCTAGACTGCTCTGCATGACACTGGCCTGAGTGAACTTTGGAAGTACCTTTCCCAGCAGGGTGTGGGAGGCACCTGTGCACAGGTGGTGTGTGGGATGTTGTCAGTGTAGGCAGCTGGGGTCTCTTCCCTCAGGGAACCAGGTAGGATTGGTGTCTTTTGCCCTCTGGAGCAGGACCAGCATGCACTTCTCATGTGCTACCGCTGAGTGTGGCTGCAACATCTGAGACATGGGTAATGATATGAAAAGTAATCAGCTGTATTTTGTTTTTATATTTTATATATTTACTTAGAGCATGCTCCTATCTGCTGGGTCACTAGTCACGTGCCTGTAATAGCCAGGGCTGGGCCAGGCCAAAGCCGAGAGCTGGGAACCCAATGCCTGTGTCTCGTGTGGGTATGGGGACCCACTTATCTGAGCCATTGCCTGCTGCTTCCCAAAGTGAACGTTTGCAGGAAGCTGAGGTGGCAATTAGAGCCAGCTACCGGTTCAGGTGCTGCCATATGGCATGTGGGTACCCCAAGCTGTGTCTCAATCACTAGGTCAAACAACTACTGCTTGATCTTTATTTTGAAACAGTAATTCTGCAACATTTTATATTAAAACCAGGCTGGACTCTGCTGCATATCTTCACAAAATGTTTAGAATGTTTAGTTTTAGAGTCAAGTGAACCATATCGTTACACTTTATTGTCCTTTGCATTTAGGATTCCGGACATTTTCACTTTAATCTCTCCAGATGACTACTGTTGATTAGTGATCATTTGCCTTCCCTGTTCATTTATCTTTAGAAGTAGAATCTGATCATCCCATCGTTTCCATTACTTTGTCTAATTTTTACATAAACTCCTCGATTTCAGCCCAATATTTTCCAGATTTACAAATGCCAGAGAAGTTAAGTGGGTTGTCCAAATTATTGTGTAGCTAAAAGTTACTCATTGGATAGTTCTTTTCACACTTGCGCTCATGGTTTTTTCAGCTCTTGGGAGTTGGTCACTGTAGCAGAAATGGTGTAAAATGGATCTTGGTTTGTGAATAACGTGCTTCTTTCTTTTCTAACTTGTCAGTTATTCGACAGAGAAGGGAAGCAGATGCTGCGTTATTTTCGGAACTCCACAGAAAACTTCATTCCCAGGTATAATGCAAGCGTTCTGAAAGAAATCCCACTAATTAGTACAACGGGAATATTTGAACGTGTGTGTGTGGGGATGTCATATTAACATTCTCTGAAATTCGTAGTGGCTTTTAGTTGTAGCGAGTGTTTGCTTTTTTTAGGGTTATTATTAGACGTAAGCTTTGTCTGGATGAGTGAGGCTCCGTTGGGAACATCCTCCGGCACGTGTGAGTGTGTGTCCCAGATACCCGTGTGACTGCCAGGTGGAGTGCTCACGTGTTAAGGGAAGCTTGTGAAGCTTGTCCCGCTGATGCGCTATCCTGTTATGGGGTCCTGTGTGTGGGGTCCTGTGTGTGGGGTCCTGTGTGTGGGGTCCTGTGTGTGGGGTCCTGTGTGTGGGGTCCTGTGTATGGGGTCCTGTGTGTGGGGTCCTGTGTGTGGGGTCCTGTGTGTGGGGTCCTGTTATGGGGTCATGTGTATGGGGTCCTGTGTGTGGGGTCCTGTGTGTGGGGTCCTAATTTGTCCTGCTCTGTGGAGGAGCTAAACCACAGTGATCTTAAACATCTTGTGATTGATGTTGACACTTGGCTCATTTTTCACCCCCGTGTTCATGTTTTCTAAAAAGAGCTGGAATCTCAGGTGTGAGGTAGGACTTGGCCTGTTGCTGCGCAGTCCTCGGACGCTGCTTAGGAGATGCCACAGGGACTTGGCAGCTGCACGACGCATGCACATTCCTGATGTCACACCCTTGGGCGTCCCTTCACACCCACCCTCTGCAGCCTGAGTTCCCCCAGACTAGACACCCGGCGCCATCTTGGCTCCCCCAAGTCCTGTCGACTGCTCCTCTGCTGCCTGTCTCCCTCTGTGCCTTTTGGATTGATCTGGTTGACCCTCTGATCTGGGTTTGAACCCTGGCGTAGAGCGTGGTGATGTAGGTTAGTGTTGGGGTTTGCTGTGTTTCTTAGCTGCGTGGACTGAGGAGAGCAAGTCCCGTCGTAGATGCTGTGATCGTGGGAGGAGATGATGGGGGGGTGCTTGACCCTGTCGGTTATCCCGGATGGCGGCTGTGTTAGATGAGGCTCCTTAGCAAGGTGTCCCTGTGGCGCAGGCAGACTGAGGCTTGGCTACCTGTCCTGCACCAGGGAGTTGCTGAGCTCAGAGACTGGTCAAGATCACGGGCTTGAGCACACTGTGGACATTCAGGTCGTCACGTGCCCTTCCGGGTCTCAGTCCTCCCAGGTTCCCTGCTGGTATGTGGTTCCTGCCTCCCCAGGCCCTGTATGAATGTCGGAGAAGGGGTCCTGTGAAGGCTTCCTGCCTCTGCACCCTGAAATCCACCTTTCTTGGGGTGGCATCTGAGGCCCCTTCATTTCTGTTTTCGGTTCCTCCTGGACTCCCAGCTCCAGCGGATTGGTCCGTTTACGGTCTGTACTCTCGCTCAGTCCGTCTCTAGAGGCTTAGGCTGCACTGGGAGCTCTTCCTGAGCTGTGAGCTGCCATGGTCTTGTTGCTGCTGCTAGACTGACACTCTTACAGGCCAGGGTCTCCTCGCTGGGCGCCCCAGCAGGGTTGATGAGTACCCACAGCATGTCTAAACCAGCTGCAAGGTGGAGGCTATTTCTTTCTTTCTTTCTTTTTTATTAATTTTCTTTTTAAAGTTTTATTTATTTCATTTGAAAGGCAGAGTTACAGACAGGAAGAGAGAGAGAGAAAGAGAGAGAGAGAGAGAGAGAGAGAGAGAGAGAGGACTTCCATCTGCTGACTCACTTCCCAAATGACTGCAATGGCTGCGGCTGAGCCAGGCAGAAGCCAGGTGCCAGAAGCTTCTTCTGGGTCTCCCATGTGGGTACAGAGGCCTAAGTGCTTGGGCCATCTTCTGCTGCTTTCCCAGGCTCATCAGCAGGGAGCTGGATCAGAGGCAGAGCAGTCAAGACTCGAACCAGCACCCAAATGGGATGCCGGTGCTGTAGGCAGCAGCTTTATCTTCTTCGCCACAGTACCAGGCCCAGATGACAGTATAAATACCTGAGATGAGCTGCAACTCCCAGGGAATGACGACTTTGTTTAGTGTAGGTAACCATCGTGATTTGTTAATAAGGATGCTTGTGTAGTGCGGCCCGTGCACCCCCAAGGTAGCTCTGCATAAATTCTAGATAGCACTCACTGAGGTTGGCTGCTGTTCTGTTTGTGAATTAGGGTGGTGTGATTCACAACTGGAAGTAAGTGCAGCCTGTTTGGTAATCCTTACATGGGAGCCTCCAGGTTAGTGATCCTGACATCTGAGAGTCCTGCAGGGCCAAACCTCGAGTTCCAGTAAACGTGACACTGAGACTGATAACTCTTGCACTTGAGAATTCTTTTTTTTTTTGTGATCCTTTGTTTTGTGGCCTGAATGAGACATTGATAAATGAGGAAAAAATTGCATATTTTATGATGACATTTATTTTATACCCTGTGTTTGAAAATTCCCAAGACTTTCCCAGGGGACACAGTAGGGTCATTCACACTTGTTCTCGGGCGGGATGTGGAGGTAGCTTGCAGGGCAGAAAGCATGTGAGGGTGCTGTGGGAGAGGAGCATTGCTTCTGGTCTTCTGACGTGGCGCTGTGCGTGTTGGTAATGTCTGAAATGAGCCTGGGATTGAGGTTCCATGTGAGTTTTAAAGTGCATTTCTATTTTGGAAGTAAGGATAATTTAGGGAGAGGAAAATGAAACTGGAGAGTTATATGAAAGTTATATACTGACCTTTTTTTAAATTTTTCTAAACAGGGAGTTTTGAAAAATAAATGGTCGATACTCTACCTCTTGCTGAACCTTAGCGAGGACCCACGCAAGCAGACAGGCAAGGTAAGCATTCTGCTGTAGCCTCTGAGTGTCTTCTGGGGACAGTCACTCCAGATTTGAATAACTGTCAATTTCAAATGCTTGTCTGGTCACGGAGGGCCCCAGGTTTCTTTGGGTTATCTTGTTTTGAGGGCAGTTTTGGTTAGTGTGTGGTACCCCGGAATGTTTCTCATCATTGTGTTATCTAAGTGTGACAACATGTGATTAAATAGAAATTAGGGAGATTAAACAGAAATGGTCAGTTTTCAAAGTTCCCAGCACCCAGCGGTGGGTGCTCCTCTTTGCACTGGAGACCCTGTGGGTGGATCCTGAGCTTGCAATTGTGAATGTCTGCGCTTGAGCTGTGAGTGTCAGACCACGGAGGACGTGTGGGAGTTCAGGAAACCTAGGACTCTGTGGGTTCTACACATTTCAAAAAAAGACCTAGCAGCGAATATATTGTTTAGTAAAGTGTGAAATCCATGCCCAGTTCCATAAACGGGCAGGAAGTACGGCTGTAAGTCCTGCTGAGTGCATGTCTGCTTGTTTTCAGGTTTCCAGCTATGCTGCGTTATTTGCTCAAGCGTTACCCAGAGATGCTCATTCAACTCCCTACTACTACACCAGGCCTCAGACCCTCCCGCTGAGCTACCAGGACCGCAGCGCCCAGTCGGCACTGAGCGCGGGCAGCATGGGCAGCAGCGGCGTCAGCAGCCTCAGCATGCTCACCCTCAACGGGCCCGGGCCCACACCGCACTCACTCCTCCCGGGGTAATGCTGCCCACGCGGCGTCCGCACGGCAACAGAAGTCCGCAGGCTTTTGACTGAGCCTTCTGTGTGGGAGTCCTTGAGAATGTCTGAAGTACAGTCAGGGGAGTTATCTTCAAGAACTGAGCTCCTCAGTTGAGGACTGTGACATGTTAGAGTACGGACTGAGATGGTAACACACAGGTGGATACAGCACTGGGGCCGCCTGCCTCGTAGCTTCACGTCCTGGCCGTCTGGTCACAGGGAGACCCAGAGTTTATGATGCGGATGGAGCCGTGCCAGTGGCCTGGATGGCCTTCAGAGCTCTGTTTTTCAGTATGCATTTCTGCGTGTAGATACGGGGTGGCTTGGCTTTTTGCCGTGCTTCATTCTGGAAAATCACATGAAACAGGATTGTAAAGTGGATATTCTCCCAAGAGAACAGTGGTTAAGGATTTAGCAACACATGAGGGCTGCTTTCTACCTGTGTGCTAGAGTGTGTGCACTACGTTCATGGGCTATCAGTAGGGGCTTCTAATGTGTGTGCAGGCAGTGCTCCCCAAAGATAATGTAAAACCATATTCTGACTTGAAAAAGTAAACTGGCATTCTCATCTATGCCTTAATAATCGTTGTCATGACATAAAAACTACAGAGAGCTTTGAACTGGAATAGTCTTTTAGAACTATTCACTTAAACTTTGATCTGTTCAAAGAGATACTGTTAGTGAATGTTACGAATCGCTTTCCCATGATAAGTAGGGGCCAGCGTTGTGGCATGGTGGGTGAAGCCGCCTGCGACTCTGGCTCCCGTAGTGTGGTGCTGATTTGAGATCCTGCTGCTCTACTTCTAACCCAACTTCCTGCTAATGCGCCTGGGAAGGCAGTGGGAGATGACCTAACTACATGGGCCCCTGCCACTCTGTGGGAGACCCGGACGGAGTTCCTAGCTCATTGGCCTGACCCGGCCTTGGCCATTACAGCCATCTGGGGAGTGAGCCAGTGGATGGAAGACCTTGCTCTCTCCTGCTCTATCTCTCCCTCTGAGTCACTCTGCCTTTCAAATAAATACATCTAAAAAAGTCAGATAAATAAAGGCTATTTCAGTTTTCTCCTCTTCTGCCTCACTTCAGGCATGGGTTGAACATGGACTCATTGTTCTCGCTTCAGTACAAATCAGAACTCTGCACCTCGGAGCAGCAGTGCAGTTGGTTTTTGTGTTTTACAGTCCCTAAAGTGGTATTATTTGAAGTCGTCAGAGCATTTGTTCTTTCTTTTTAAAAAATACTTATTTTTTATTTATTTGAAAGACACAGTTACAGAGAGAGGTAGAAACAGAGAGAAAGGTCTTCCATCTACTGGTTCACTCTCCAGATGGCTGCAACGGTTGGAGCTACACCGATCTGAAGCCAGGAGCCAGGAGCTTCTTCTGGGTGTCCCATGTGGGTGCAGGGGCCCAAGCCCTTGGGCCACCTTCTACTGTCCCAGGCCGTAGCAGAGAGCTGGATCAAAAGAGGAACAGCCAGGACTTGAACCAGCACCCGTATGGGATGCCAGCGCCTCAGGCCAGGGCTTTGACCCACTGTGTCACAGCGTCAGTCCCAGAGCATATTTTCTTGAATTTTCATGAACAGCTTTGATGTTTCCCCCAAATATTAAGAAATTAACTTGGGGACCGGTGCTGTGGTGCAATGGGTTAATGCCCTGGCTTGAAGCGCTGGCATCCCATATGGGCACTGGATCGAGACCTGGCTGCTCCACTTCTGATCCAGCTCTTTGCTATGGCCTGGGAAAGCGGTGGAAGATGGCCCAAGTCCTTGGGTGCCTACACCCGCATGGGAGACCCAGAGGAGGCTCCTGGCTCCTGGCTTTCGATTGGCTCAGCTCCGGCCATTTAAGCCAACTGGGGAGTGAACCAGCAGATGAAAGACTCCCCCCCCCGTGTAACTCTGACTTTCAAATTAATAAATAAACCTTTAGGAAAAAGAGAAATTAACTTGACCTTGAACATGCATTTTGCCTTACATGTCATGCAGTCATACGCTTTGTTAAAATGAGTTGAAACTACAGTGTTCCTTTGCGTTCTGAGCACCAAAAATGAGGAGACCCTGAGGACAGGCAAATGAGAGAGGTCAGGTGTTTCAGCCCCTACTAGAGAGTGTGTGAATTCAGGGTTTAATCCTGAGGTTGGCAGTTGCGCAGAGGAAATAGGTAGGTAACGTTGTTATGTGTTTCTGAAGTCAGGTCCCATGGGTTTTGTCTTTTCTGATGAGAAGTGTGGAAGGCAGAGCAGTGACTCTTGGCAGGGCCACTGCTCTGCTGGGTCCCAGGGTGTCCTGTCAGGTTCTGGGGACTTCGTGGCTGTGGCCTGTCCCACTGGGGTGAAGTCAGGTGTTGCCTCTCAGACGTACACATTCTGTCGATCAGTGTTGTGTCAAGACAGAGATTCCCAGGAATGCCTCTGTGTCTTGGGTGGGGCCTGGTTGTTTGAAGGTTGTGAAGGTTGCCTCCTCCTTTCAGACAGTCTCACCAAGCCCCGGGAGTGGGAGACGGCCTTCGGCAGCAGTTGGGGTCGCGTCTCGCATGGACTCTGAGTGCAAATCAGCCTTCCTCTCAAGCCTCTACCTCAAAAGGCATCCCAAACTCCGCTTCTCGCAGCACGGCGAGGCCGAGGAGAGACGGGGACGTGGGCGGTGAGTGAGGACTTTCTCAGCGTCACGTTGCCTTTGAACGTTTAGATTCCGTCCTTCGGTGATTTAAAACACTGGTCTAGGATTTCTACTAGAACTTAGCTGAAGGCAGAATCCCTGCTGTGGTCTTTTTTTTTTTTTAAATAAATGTTTTATTTATGTGAAAGGCAGAATTACAGAGAGAGAGGAAGAGACAGAGAGAGTGTGAGGTCTTCTCTCTGCTGGTTCACTCTCCAGTGGCCGCAACGGCCAGAGCTGGGTGGATCCAAAGTCAGGAGCCAAGAGCTTCTTATGGGTCTCCCACATGGGTACAGGAGCCCACGCACCTGGCCATCTTTACTGCTCTTCCAGGTACATTAGCAGGGAGTGGGATCAGAAGTGGAGTAGCTGGGACTCGAACCAGCGTCCATTTTGGATGCCAGTGCTGCAGGCTGTGGCTTTGCCTGCGCCACGGCGCCGGCCCCTGCTGTGGTCTCTTGATGCCTGGCTTTCCTCCCTGTCACCCTGAACTTCTCTTCCAGTGCCATCCTCTTTTCAGCCGTTGTCTGCATGCCTCTCCCCTCCCTCAGCATTGCCATTTGCACCTGTTTCATGCCCACTTCCGTTTTCCTGCAAAGCCTCTGCTCAGGGACCCATGTCAAAGTCACTTTTTCCACTAAGACACAGTTCCGGGAAGGGCTGCATCCATCTTGCTCATGGTACCAGTGCTCCGCACAGTCCTGGGACAGAGAGGAAGCTCATTGGCCGTGTAGTTGATGGTGAAGTCAATACCTCCTGGAGAGTCCAGAGGAGCTATAGATAGCAATGCACGAGCCATAGGTGTCCTGGAAGTAGAAGAATGGGCTTTGCCATCAGCTCAGTGTGTCGCCTCCAGCGTTGCTCCAGGTCTCCCCTGTCCTGGTAGGGTGCAGGGCAGGGCATCTTAGTACTTCCTGCGTGCGCCAGCCTCTGCCTGCAGCAGCTGTGTGTGTGGCCCGGCGTGTTCGCTTCCAGACTTTGCTCCTGATGTCTGACCAGCACTTTCAAACTTCTGTTCTGTGCCAAGTGGGAAAGGCAGTTCAGAGGGAGAACGGTGGGGCAGACAGCGAGTGTGCCGCAGTGGGGGACTGGACCCACGTGGGTTAGTGATGACTGAGGTGAGGGGGAAGAACACCGGTGGTGAATGAGTCTGTTAGAATGGCTGTGTTGTGTTTGTATCGGAGTAGACCCCAGCGGGAGGGGCAGGGTGGAGGTGCGATTGCAGCAGTGGAGGCGTCCATTCTCGGGAAGACCTGATCCCAGCTGCCTTCTCCCACAAAACGTGCACTGGACAGAGCTGTGAAGAGGAACAGACAGCCCCACAGTTAGAGGCACATGGGTCAGCGTCCTGCTCCTCCGTGCTGGAGTTCCGGATACTAGCAGCCCAGGATGACTGCCATGCCCATGAGCTACGTGCCCTTGCTCTGCAGCCCATGCCTGGCAGCTGGAGGCTGTGCCCTGTGGGCTTCTCCTCCCCCTCTGATGTTTCGCGTGTCTGGGTGTTGCTTCCTCTTCCTTAGTTGGCTCATCACCCAAATTCTGCCTTGGCTTTTGTCCAGGGGGGATTATGAAAACCTTACGTAGCTCTTCTCTGCTTCTAATTCCTTTTTGTGTGGTGCTGGGGAGGGGCCTAGGTCATTGTGCATCCGTTTGGTGAGCTGGTTCGGACAAGTGCTGTCTATTAAAGCTGACCCCGCCCCTCGTGTTGATGGAGCTGTGCTCTGATTTTATTAGTTCCCTCTGATGAGTTCACAGGACGTGGAATTAAAAGGTCAGCTTAGGGGTCGGTGATGTGGCACAGCATTTTCAAGCCACTGCTTGTGACACTGGCATCCTGTATCCGTGCCCATTTGAGTCCTGGCTGCTTCACTGCAGTCCAGCTCCCTGCTTACTGCCTGAGAACAGCAGAGGATGGCCCAGGAGCTTGGGCCCCTGCACGCACGTGGGAGGCCTTGAGGGAGCTTCCAGACCCTGCCTTCGGTCTGAGCCAGCCCCAGCTGGTGTAGGCGTTCGGGGAGTAAGCCAGAGGATGGAAGTGTTCTGTCTGTCTGTCTGTGCCTGCACGTCAAGTGGCAGCAGGGACTTAAAAGGAATCTGAAGGGATGGTAGGCTGTAGCACGTCAGCCTCATGCTCCAGTCCTGGCTGTTCTGGCCATCTGGGGAGGGGACCCCAGAAGGAGGGTCTCTGTCACTCTGCCATTCAAATAAATACATCTTTAAAAAAGTTAGCTTATTTTGGTAGTGAAACAGTCTGAAATCCACGCGTGTTTTTCCATAATACACATTTTCCGTGACCTTTTTGAAGACCTCCCATGTGTTGGGTTCTCACAGGCAGCCCCATCCCGAGAGAACTTCTCCCGGGGAGTTGCACCACCTCCACCCCGCCCTGCAGACGCGCGTCTTTCTTCCTGTCCCGTGCTCTTCCCGGCCTCACCTCATTTACTGAGTTGGTGGAATTTGGCCTCCTGGAAATACAGCATCTAATAGCATTCATTTCATCTTAAAATGTGTTTACTAGTAACTGTTCTTCGTTTTGCAGGGACGACGGAAGTTACCGAAGCAGCTCTCGTGAGAGATATTTTGTACGTCTTCCAGGGAATAGATGGCAAAAATATCAAAATGAGCAACACTGAAAACTGTTACAAAGTGGAAGGAAAGGTACCATGACACAAATCTAGTGTAAAATATTCAAGAGGATCATTACGTGCAGTTAGTGAGCTGTTAGTTTATAAGGTGCTATCAGGGTTTGTACTGTGTAAGTGCACTGCCAACGTCTGGTTTATGCGTCCCTGTCCAGTTTGTGGCTGGTGTGATTCTGTCACTGGGCCCTCTGGGCAGTGCCCGCTTCCTCTCATATTCACTGATGCAGCTGCCCATGGAGCCCTATACCTGCGTTCTGCAGCAGAGGTCACGGCCTTGAGGGACAGGTGCAGCTCAGTGGTCTTTGATCCTTTCCTTCTTCCAGAACCTGCCTTTCCCATGGCATTCTTAGGCCTCAGCCCTTCACAGAGTGACTGTGTCACAGCCTCTGTCTCACTGAGGATCAGTCCCAGGCCCCAGCAGGCGGGACACAGATGGGTGTGACACAAGCTTAGCATTCCTGTCAAGGTGTTTTAAGTCCTTGCTGTCACCTGATGCGTTTTGTTTTCCGTAACTTAATTGAGAGGCAGGGAGACAGATGTACAGAACACTTCCATCCTCTGGCTCACTCCCCTACACTAGCCGGGGCTGGGTCACACTAGTGCCTACACCAGCTGGGGCTGGGTCAGACCCAAGGCAGGATCTGAAGCTCAATCTGTCCTTCCCCTGCGGGTGGCAGAGACCTAAAGCCTTGAGCCTCTCAGGGTCTACATGGGCTGGAAGCTGGACCAGGAGTGGAGCCCAGGCGCTGCAGGGTGTATCTGCCAGGCTGATGTCCACCCCGATGCCTTTTCTCTTGTTGACGGTGGATTAGTCACTGTTAACTTCCTGTGGGGCAGCCCAAAGAGTTTCAGATTAAAGTATACGTGGTTGAGAAATGAAATTAAAATTCTGGTATTGGTCTTCAATTTTTAACTCTGAATGTGTTTACTTTTAGGCAAACCTGAGTAAATCTTTGAGGGACACGGCAGTGCGACTCGCGGAGCTGGGGTGGCTGCATAATAAAATCAGGAAGTACACTGACCACAGGAGTCTGGACCGCTCCTTCGGACTTGTAGGTCAGGTGCGTCCAAAGTCTCTAGAATACTGGGGAGTGCTGGATCCACCTTAAAGCTCCGTGAAAATAACTCTGAAGCGGGCTCTTTGTAAAGAGAGCGGTGTTGAGAATTGTACCATCAGGATCCACTCTGGAAGACAGAACTACTGCGGGTTGGCAGAGCCTGCTGAATGCAGCAGCTGTCCGGGCAGTGAGAGGAGACAGCCTGGAGCGTGTAGTCACTTGGGAGCCGGAGAGAGCGGAACCGTCAGGCCCCAGAGCGTGGGGGACCTGCTCGCTGCTCTCCTTCTTCAGGCAGGTGGAGGAGTGGCCCTGCTGGGACACAGGTCTGTGAGCAGGGCATCTGCCCTGCGTTGGCCAGCCCTGCTGCTGCCATCGCTGATGGACAAGCAAGTTGTTGGGGCTGGTGGGTGCTATTCCTTCTCCCTCCTCCCTAGTGATAGGAAGTGGTGGACATAAAGAAGTGGCAGTAGATTTTTATTTTCCCAATTTTTTGTATTTACTAGAAAGAGACAGAAGATCCCTCCAATGCCTGCAGTAGCTGGGACTAGGCTGGGGCCACAGCCAGGAGCTCAGTGCAGGCCTCCAGCCTGGGCGGTAGGAGCCACCACTTGAGCTGTCACCGTTACCTCCCAGGGTCTGCACTAGCAAGAAGCTGGGGTTGAGCTGGGGCTGCGACTGGCACACAGGGCCCTGATGTGGGGCACAGGTGTCTTAGCTGCCAGGCCAAACAGCTGCTCTCTGCAGTAGCCCCCTCCTCCCCCTGCCCCTTTTAAGAAAAGAGGATTTATTTGAGAGGCAGAGTTACAGAGAGAGGGAGAGACAGAGGAAGAGATCTTCCACCTGCTGGTTCACTCCTCAGATGGCCACAGTGGCCGGAGCTGGGCAGTCTGAAGTCAGGAGCCGAGAACTCCATCCAGGTCCCTCAGGTGGTGGTCTGAGCCTAATACTTGGGCCGTCTTATCTTCTGCTGCTTTCCCAGGAGCATTAGCAGGAAAGTGGATCAGAAGTGAAGCAACTGGGACTTGAAGCAGCACTCATGGGGTGCCCTTGTCTCCTGATATGGGCTTAACCCACTATGCCACAATGCCGGTCCCCTCCCCCCAGTCCCTTTTTAATTGTTAGGTGGTGCATAGTTGTGGGCACAGCTTGATTCTTGGGCAGTGACCATTGCCATTCTAATTCTCCAAAAAGTCACAGAGGAATCCCAGAACAGCTCTGTGTGCAAGGACCCGTCGGGCTGGTGGGGGTTGTGCGACAGTGTCTCTGCCCTGGGGGCTGGGGTTGGGCTTTGGTAAAACAGAGTGCTATGCCATGGTTTGCTCTGAGTGCTACTTAAGAAACCTGGGCTGAAGCATGGCAGGATCCAGGCTGTGGTGGAGCACATGGGGGCCATTGAGGGGCCAGAATTTAGTGCCGCTGCACGTCACCAGGACTGTCTGAAGGCATCGCCTTGGCGCCGACACGGGGCGGTGTGCAGGACTGCGTCTCGCCGCATTGTTCTTTTCCCTTTCCCCGCAGAGCTTCTGTGCCGCCCTGCACCAGGAACTCAAAGAGTACTACCGGTTGCTCTCTGTTTTACACTCCCAGGTAAACGTTGTTGTTCTGATTTCTCTGTGATTTGAAAGGTTAAAAAAGTGAAGCTATTATAGAATATTAAAAATTGCTGCATACATTATTTTCAAAAGATAGACTGTATCTTCTATATTATTTGTAAGATCTGAATATCTGTGAAGGTCTACTGTAGCCAAAGACCAATTATTTGTTGATTTTCAAGTTCCTCTGAACCATTTGAAGAGTTCTGTAGCATGAGAGGGGACCTCCTGCTTCAGTTTAATGAGAAGAATCACTTCCTTATATGGCTTTGTGTAGATTACGTAAAGATGTGTGAAAGGTTAGTTGCCTGTCTTAAACCTTCTGCCTCTGTTGTCTTTCAGCTGCAACTAGAAGATGATCAGGGAGTGAATTTGGGATTTGAGAGTAGCTTAACACTGCGACGCCTCCTGGTTTGGACGTATGACCCCAAAATAAGGCTGAAGACCCTTGCAGCGCTAGTGGATCACTGCCAAGGTCCCTCTGTAGTTCTTGTGTGTTTGCTCCCTGGACTTGCTTTGTTTCAGAACTCATGTGGTGCATGCCCTGCCCTTTTCTTTCTTTCTTTGTTTTTTTTTTTTTGTTTTAAGATTTATTTATGTATTTGAAAGAGTTACACGGAAAGAGAAGGAGAAGCAGAGAGAGGTCTTCCATCTGCTTGTTCACTCCCCAGTTGGCTGCAGCAGCCATAGCTGCGCTGGTCCGAAGCCAGGAGCCAGGAGCTTCTCTGGGTCTCCCGCGTGGGTGCAGGGGCCCAAGGACTTGGGCCATCTTCCACTGCTTTCCCCGGCCATAGCAGAGAGCCGGATTGAAAATGAAGCGGCCGGGACTCGAACCAGTGCCCATATGGGATGCTGGCACTGCAGGCGGCGGGCCTTCCCCACTATGCCACAGCGCCAGCCCCTGCCCTGTCCTGTTGTGTCCTCTGCAGTCACCAGTACTTTGATGGGCACAAGGTGACAGGTGTGACCATGAAAGATACCATCTTTGTCTTTGTGGTCGGCTGCTTATCCTGATGGTGACGATGGCCTGGGGGGTTCTCTGGTGCTGGAAGGCTTGGAGTTCTGTTTCTCTTTGAACAGGCAGCCTTTCCTGCGTCGGCTACCTTGCTCTCTCCTGTTGAGGCTGGGGTTCACGGCCCCGCTCGTGTGGGTGCCTGAAGTTCCCGTGTCGGCGTGCCCAGCTTGAGCCTCCTGGGCCCTGCCTTCTCAACTGTTTGTGCTACCTGCACTCTCTTTTTCTCATCTGTGACACTGGGAAGCCCAGAGTCACTGCTACTCAGGATTGTTGGGCCTGCCTGAGATGGGTTTGTTATGGCCAGTTAATGGTTTATGAAATGTTGAGTTAGTTGAGACTGGTGTAGTACACCAAGAAGAGAGTAAGTGTTGACTCAGAATTAGTTTTTATGTGTTTATGTATTTTGAATTGAGATAGGAAGTGTGGCTCGCAACGTGTCCCAGTCAGCAGGTCCTGTCAGCTCCAGAGCGCACAGCCAGTTCCTTTTGCCCCTGGGGCGCTCCTCAGCCTTCGTGTGTAGAGCAGCTGAGCCTGGGGTCCTTGGAGACCAGCTTGGACTCTCTGCCCTGCCTTGTTACATCATTGCTGGTTCTGAGTCGAAAGTGCTGATGGCCTTGTGGAAACAGATGCCCTGTGTTCTGGTTTTGTGGCATCTTGGGGGAGTGTCAGGGACTGGTTTGTGCCGAGTGTAAATGTGTTGTGTGTTTCCCTCACCCCCAGGAAGGAAAGGAGGTGCACTGGCCTCTGCTGTCCACGCCTACACAAAAACAGGGGACCCGTACGTGAGGTCCCTGGTGCAGCACATCCTCAGCCTGGTGTCGCACCCCGTCCTGAGCTTCCTCTACCGCTGGATCTACGACGGTGAGCTGGAGGACACCTACCACGAGGTGAGCACGCGGTGGCGGGGCGCCGGCCTCAGCTGCTGCTCCCCCTTCTCCTGACGGGAGCGCGCGCTCCTGTGGCGCCTGCGTGCTTGCACAGCTCCTGAAAGGCAGTGGGCGCGGCACTTGAGTAGTGGGTAGTTGTCACCCAGTCTGAGCCGTGGGGCCCCCGTGAGGGCGGCGACCTCTCCGAGTGAGAGAGGCGCTGCGGAGCGAGAGCTCGGGCTACTGAGTCTGAGCCCAGTCTTCTTTGTGGCACAGAACTTAAGAGTCTGCGCTGTGTGGTTACTTCACAGACTCACTTGGTTAACTGTCTGCCGACAGTGAGTGAAATACGTTATTCAGGTCTGTGTAGTGAACCTCCTAAAAATGCAAAAACTGCATGCTTTTTTTTTCTTTTAAAGATGTATTTATTTGTTTGAGAGGCAGAGTTACAGAGAGAGAGCTTCCATCTGCTGGTTCAATCCCCAAATGGTTGCAGTGGCAAGGGCCCGGCTGGCCAGAAGCCAGGAGCTTCTTCACGGTCTCCCACCTGGGTACAAGGGCCAGGTACTTGGCCATCTTCTGCTGCTTTGCCAGGCCATTAGAAGGGAGCTGGGTTCGAAGTGGAACAGCCAGAATCCGAACCGATGCCTATATAGGATGCTGGTGCTGCAGGCTGTGGCTTTACCCGCTGTGCCACAGCGCCGACCCCAAAAGCTGCATTCTTATACATGACCGGACACACATCATGCAACAAAAACCACGGACTTTTGGCAGAGAATAGGATGAGGGGCACTGTACTCAAACTCTGTCAGCAACGTTACAGAAACAGAAAGGAACCTAGTACCCGTTTGACATATGTTAAATGGTCAAGAGATGAATAAGACCACAATCATCACGACGTTCACCTTGCAAAAGCCCATGTCTGCTGTGGAAGCAGGCGTGCAGGACTTGGCGTGGCTGTGGCTGGGATGGCTGCAGGAGCCACCTGCCGTGGCAGGGAAAGGGTGGCCCGAGGCGTGGTGGCAATGGGGTCTGAGCGTGTCCCTGCACTTCCTGTGGACTCCTATGCTCCCCACCGCCGGGCACCGATGAAGCCGCACACGAGCAGACGTGAAGTGGGCATTGGGCTCGCACTCGGCACTGTTTTTAACACACACTTCTTCTACTGCTTTCCCCGGCCATAAGCAGAGAGCTAGATCAGAAGTGGAGTAGCTGGGATGCGAACCCGCACCTTCGTGGGATGCCGTTGTTGCAGGTGGCTGTGTTACTCCATTACGCCACAAGCAGCAGACCCAGGATACCTCGTTATAGAGACACAAATATTCCAGGCGTTTTACTTAAGAGCTGCTTTTCCTATGTCATCTTTCGTTTGAGGTTCTCATTCCTCCATCCTTATCAGCACTTGCTGTTGCCAAGCATTAATAAAGCTGTTCTTTTTTTTATTAAAGATTTTATTTATTTGTTTATTTGACAGGTGGAGGTACAGGCAGACAGAGGTTGTGACAGAGAAAAGTCTTCCATCTGTTGGTTCACTCCACAGATGGCTGCAATGGCTGGAGCTGAGCCTGTACAAAGCCCCAAGCCAGGAGCTTCTGGGTCTCTCTCCCATGCAGTGCAGGGTCCCAAGGACTAGGGCATCTCCCCCTGCCTTCCCGAGTTATAGCAGGCAGCTGGGTCAGAAGAGGAGACATGAACCGGCACCCCTGTGGGATGCTGGCACTGCAGGCAGAAGCTCAGCCCACTACGCCACAGCACCAGCCCCAGAAAAACTGCTCTGAGTCTACAGTACGAGAGGCTGACGCTGTGGCGTAGTGGGCAAAGCCGCCGTCTTCAGTGCCAGCATCCCATATGGGCACAGCTCCGGCTCTTGCAGCCAACTGGGGAGTGAACCAGTGGATGGAAGACCTCTCTGCCTCTCCTTCTCTCTGTATAACTCTGATTTTCGAATAAATAAATCCTTAAAAAAATTGAATGTTCAAAACGTGGCATCCGCTGCAGTGTTTTCTTTTCCCAGGTGCAGCGAGGTTGACCAGCTCTTCTGCCTAGTGCTTGTGTTTCTCCTTGTGACAGTTCCTGTCCTTTGCCCATTTTTCTTACAGATTTGCCTTTCTTTCTTAGAACTGAATCACAGATAGCTTTACCCGTATGTATTTGGGTGTCTTGTATAAGTAATCCTACTTTAATTGTTCTTTTAGCTGTTTATATTCACATTGTTTTGAGCTCACAGAAAACGTAGGATGGCTGCACAGAGGATCACGGTGCTAGGACCAAGCCTTGGCTCAGCTGCCGCATGTCCTGCCGTGTGTGTGGCTGAGCTGTGTCTGGATTCTCTTTCCTGTTCGCTGTTCACTTGGCAGTGTTACCAAGGCCACTGCTTTGTTGTTTGCATGGAAGGGCACGCCTTCCCCTGGTGGTTCCCGCCACGGTTTCCCTGCTGGCATTGCGTGTCTCTCCGCAGCAGTTTAGCATCAGCTCTCAGTTCCCCTCACCCCTTCCTGTTTATGGGGACTGCATGTTGACTTGACAGAAGAGGAAGAGATGTTGTTATGTTCCCTGTGTTCCCTTTGCTAAGTGAACTTTTACACATGAATTGAAAGCTTTGAAGGGTGTTGTGTTTTCAGTCTATACATGGTTGATTTAGGGCATCTTGACGATTTCACTTCTGTCTTAAATGTCAAAGTCATCACAGCCATTTGTTTACCCTCCCCCACTAAGAGGAGGTGTTTTCCACCTCTCACATCTGTTCCTACCCTTACAATTAATCTCTGTATAGCTTTTGTTTATATCTCGATTGTATATTACTGCTTTTAATTTTATACATGCTATTTGTAAAAATTGCCTTCTTTTTCAAGAGTTTAGCCAGCTGTGCATTTAGTTTTGCATCAGTTTAGCATTGAATTTCTACATTGAATGGCTGTTATTGCTTATCACCGTGTTTAGTAACAGCTCCCTAGACTGAGATGCTCATAAGGAAACGTGCACAGATTGTAACGGTTTATCAAAGCCAGGAAGCAGCACCGTGTCGGCGTCGCGTCCTGCGTTCGCAGCTGTTTCTCCATCATTGCGCCCTTCCTTCTCCCTGTCCTCACTTCTCATGTCATGGCCCTGGAGTCACAGTGTTTCTTTGTGCTAAAATGCATTTATGTGCCCTCTGCTCGGAGGCATACTCGGTTGTCATCATGCAGTTTGAATATATTTAGCTCTGGAAAGCATGCAGATACTGTTTATTTAATTGGAACTTCATGTCTGAATTTTTCAAGATTAAATGGAGACTTCGATTCTTGTATTCGTTTGTATAGTGCAGTATTTATTTGGTAAGGTAGTCAGGAAACTTAGGTTGTGGTCCTTTTCCTTTAGTGGAGTGGCACTAGTCATTTAGGGCCGTTCAGTTACGGGATGGCACAGGCATGAGTGTGAGCCTGAAGTCCGTAGAGTGGAACTGGAGTCCGCAGATAGGGGTCGCATTGCGCTGCAGAGTTCGCTGCCGCCCGCGCCGCCGTCACCCATTTGCACCCTGCTTCCAGTGTTGGCTGCTGCACTTGCGATCCAGCTCCCTGCTAGTGTGCCTGGGAAAGCAGTGGAAGATGGCCCACGTGGGACACCCGGGTGGAGCTCCTGGCTTTGACCTAGCCCAGCCCCAGCTGTTGCAGCTACCTGGGGAGAAAGCCAGCAGCTGGAAGCATGCGCTCACTCTCTGAAACTCTGCCTTTCAAGTAAAATAAACAAATCTTCAAAAGAGGGTCTAGAAATAAATCTTCATTACATTTTTCGTGAAGTTGGTTTTCAACAAAGGTGCCAAGACTGAGCTAGGACAATTGTGTACCCTCATGCGGAAGAATGAACTCAGACCTGCATTGAAAACCACGTATAAAGAACACCTCATATCAGGTAGATGCCTGTGTGTGAGAGCTGGAGCTGTGAAAACCTGTGGAAGTAACAGGTGGAAATCTGGGCGTGTGAGTTAGGTGGTGATTTCTTAGTTTTTTACCACAAGGATGAACAACAAAAGAAAATAGAAGCTGGACTTTATCAAAAGTAAGAACTGTTCACATGAAAGGTCGCTTTTGAGAAACTGATACAGCGGCTCACAGTGGGAAAGCCTATTTCCCGGTCACCTGTTTGGCGGTGTCTGCTGTCCTGTCTGTGATATTTAAAGAACTGTTACAGCTCAGCAAGATGAACAACCCGTTTTTAAAGGGGCCCCAAGAAGGTATGCAAGAGGTTAATAATACAGGAGGCTTTTCTCAGCTTTTTTGGTCGTGGGGAAATGCACGTAGAACAGCAGCCAGACACCATTTCACGTCCTGAAGCAAACCAGACCAACCAGCAGAAGGCAGCGAGCATGGCAAGGATCTGGACACTGGAGCCCTCACGCGTTGTAGAGACAGGGTGCCGTGGGCTGACCACGTGACCCAGCAGTTTTCTGCCTGCTGAGATCCCTACACATTCTGTGTGCACACCCACAGCAGCGTCATTCAGTGTCTGTCAGTGTGGTAGATCCATGCAGTGGGAAATCATTCCGCCTTAGCAAGAATTGAAAATCTGGTTCTTGCTGCAACTCGGATGAACCATGAAAATTTAGTGCTGAGTGAGATCAGCCAGGCACAGGATACTACATGTCCCCTGATCGTGCTTATAGAAATGTCAGGGACCAGCAAACGCACAGGAACAGAGCAGTGTCGTCAGGGCTGAGGGGGACCGGTAGGGAGTGGCAGGGTCCTCAGGGTGAGGGGGAGTGGCGGGGAGTGCTCACCGGATATGCACTGTCTCTTCGGGGTGATGAATGTGTTCTAAAATTCGATAGTGGTGATGATTATTGAAACCCCTGAATTGCACATTGGGTGACATTTGTATCATGTGGCTGTTATCTCAGTAAACACAGGGATGAAAGTTCTGGAAACTCAGAACACGGGTGAGGGACGCTCGCTGCCTGTGGCTCCTGGGTTTCTTCGCTGACGCCTGCTTCCCTCGCACTGAGCGAGGTGGGGCGGCCCTGCTCACTGTCTCATTCCACATGTCTCTGAGCTGCGTGGGAGATCTTGTGTGGACTGAGGGTACTGGTGTGTGCTGGGAAGCCTGGGGATGCCTGCTGGCCCCTGCCTCCATTTCTTGCACACTTTCCCCAGCACCTGGGGCACCTGCAGAGTATGTGCTAGAAGGAGACAGTGGTCAGGGGGAGGTGGGCTCTTGCCGCCTTGCTCTCCGCCAGCTCGGCGTGCTGGTGTCCGCGCTCCACACTCCCGGCGAACTCAGAAATGCTGCTGGAGAGGACTGCTCTATCCAGGGTTTCCTGGGAGTGATGCGGTTGCTGGTACGCATGGTTAGTAGCACACGAGGCAGAAGGGTTGGTGGTTGGTTGTGTCAGGATAACCTTCAGCAAGTTAAGGTGATGTAAAAATGTGTGGTTTCTGTTGGTGGCTCACAGAGGCGCTCAGTGACAGAGTATGCTGAGAGTGGACGGGACGACTTTCCCCTCCAGGCTCTGGTCCTTGGTTCTCCACCGGTGGACGCGGTCAGGAAAGCTGGGGTAGGAGCCCAGGCTTTCCTGTGACTTGGTCTCGGGCTGTGGAAGGAGAGCTGGAGGGCCTCTCAGTCTTCCTCGGCCTGAGGCAGCGGGTGCTGGTCAGATTCAGCCCGTCCAGTCTCCCTGCGGCTGCCCCTCAGGCCCTTCCTGGCTCCTGCCAGTCGCAGGAGTGCTGCATGCGTAAGGATTTCTCACTGCTGCCCCTCCTGGAAGCACTTTACCCTCCCTTCCTTCTTCCCTCCTTCCCTCCCTCCCTCTTAGAAATCGGTCTCTCTCTCTCTCTCTCTTTTAAAGATTTATTTATTTATTTGAAAGATAGAGCTACAAAGAGGCAGAGAGAGAGAGAGGTCTTCCAGGCACTGGTTCACTCTCCAGATGGTCATGATAGTTGGAGCTGAGCTGATCCAAAGCCAGGAGCCAGGAGCTTCTCCCAGGCCTCCTAGGAGGGAGCAGGGGCCCAAGAACTTGGGCCATATTCCACTGCTTTCCCAGGCCATAGCAAAGAGCTGGATTGGAAGTGGAGCAGCCGGGACTCGAACTGGCACCCATATGGGATGCTGGCACTGCAGGTGGCAGCTTTACCCTCCCCTCTCCTTTCTCCCTTCCTCTCTCCCTCCCCCCTTTCTCTCCCTCTTTCCTCCTCCTCCTCTTTGTTTTAAGATTTATTTGTTTGAAAGGCAGAGTTACAGAGAGGGAGGGAGGGAGGGAGGGAGGGAGAGAGAGAGACAGAGAGAGAGAGAGAGAGAGAGAGAGACAGAGAGAGATCTTCCTTCTGTGGCCACAATGGCTGAGACTGGGCCACACTGAGGCTGGAGCCAGGAATTCTATCTGGGTTTCCCACCACATGGGTAGCAGGCACACTGGGTAGAAGGTGGAGCAGCTGGGGCTCGAACTGGCTCTCCTATGGGATGCTGGCATCTGAGCCTGGGGTTAACCTACTTCATCCCAAAGCGCCCCTTGCAAGCTCTTGAATGCTGGCTGTGGCCTCCTCCTGGGGGGGTCTCCTCTCCCACACTCCTGGTGCTGTCTAGTCTGGGCTGTCCTGGGTGTGGCCGCCTGGCGAGTGAGCGAGTTTGCACCCTGCTCCTTGGTCTGACAGCTGAGCCTGAGATGCCTGCTGGCCTTTGCCATTTCTCCTGCTTCTAGCACCGGCAGCTGGACTTGACTTTTCGACAATGAAAGACGGGGGTCTTTATCCTCACAGTGTAGGGAATGGAATCCGGCTTGTATTTTATGTGTTTATTTTCATTACATCATATACAAGAGTACTTCAGAGAGTTCTTGGAAAAAATAGAATTAAAAAATAAGCTTATTGTGGTCCAGAATTTTTGAAATTTATGTATAGTTTTTTCATAATGTGCGTTTATTTCCACAAACTTTAGAGACCTGTTGTGTTTGAAAAGGCAGGCAAAAAGAGCTGTAAAAGTTAGAAGATCTTCCCAGGGATGAACTTGAAAAGTACTTTCAGCATTAGGAGATACGTTTATCATCTTAGTTAAAAGGAAGCCAGATAGCCCCGTGCTGTCGTTGGCGTCCAGAGCACCAGTGTGTGCCTCTTCATGGCTGCCAGTGCCCCGCACAGGCTGTGCCGAGGCAGTCAGTGCATGGAGCTTAGGTCCTCAACGAGCAGCAAGGAAAGAAGGGAAAATGTCACACTGAAGCTTTCAGAATTGGCGCATTTTCACACTTGGTTCAAGTGTTTGCCTCTGTGCTCTCGCAATACCCTAGAAGCACACGGCCTCGAGTCAGAAGTGAACTACAGATAACTCGGGCACTGCTTTCTGGAACTGTGTCCGTTCTGCACTCTTTATATTTTTGCTACGAAAAGTTTACCATGAAAAATGTCTTAGCGTCTGGCATTTTTACGCCGCAGCCCTTGAAATACTGAGTTGATGTGAGTGAGTCTTGTTGCACAGCCCAGCAGCTCACCGTCCCTGGTGCCCCGCCCCGCGTTTTCTCTGGGTGTGGCCCAGGAAGAGTCTCTCAGAGTTGGGAGCGTGATTGGCAAGTTGGAGCTGGGATCCTTTGTGGTCGGTATTAATGGATCTGATTTTTAGAAACTAAGTTGCTTGCTAAGAAAATTACCCTCTTCATTTCTGTTTTTAATACGGAGGCCTTGGCATTTGTCCAACAGTTAATGAGAAATCATGGTACAATTATGTTGTGTTTTTTTTCTCGACTCTTTCTGCAGTTGACATAATGGTGAAAATTAAAGAACCTTGAGTGGAAAATGCATCAATAAAATAGAAGCATATTGCAGTTATATCTGACCTTGGTTTTTTCCTCTGTAACTATATATTTTTCACAGAATTAATTATCTCTGAAGTGCACCACGCTCTTTGTGTTTGCTCCGAGATGTTTGCTCGTGGAGTGAGTGCACGCAGCTTTGCTCTCAGAACTTCCAGAGACAACTGAATGGCCTGAGGTTTTGTGCTTTAAATTAAATTTTCCTATCACTCATACTGATGAAAATCCGGCTGCACTCCAGCTGTTAGGACAAATGAGTGTGTTGTCTGTAAAAACCGAGAAGCAGAGAAATACCACGTATATGCAGCAGTCAAGTCTGGTCTGCAGAGCCGGCCCAGCAGGGCAGGTGCTCCTGCCTCTCTTCCTGTGCGCGGTGAAGGGAGCCTGCGGAGGGGCTGGCCCTTTTTGTGGTGCTGCTTATCCCTCCGCAGTCTGAATTCTGTGTTCCAGGATGAAGTGGTAGCGTAAGTCACAGTCTAACACGGATCAGAGTGCACACCTGAAGAGGATGAATTGTGGTTGAGAATGAAGGGAGCCGTCTCCTCTGTGGTCATAAAAACGTTGCTGCCCACTCATTTGTACGTAGTGGATTTCGTCTTGCTCTCGCTCCCAGGATCGAAAGTGAGACTGACGTTTCTGTAAATATTTACCCTTGGGAGTAAATTTCTTTGGAGGAAAACAAATCTGTTTTAGTTAATTTTCCTGGGGAAATGATGTTATTACAGATTCTTAGTGCTATGTGTTCAGTATTTAGTTGAAATTACATGATTGTTTTGTTAAGCTGTATCTTTTTCTGATTTTAAAATATATGTTGAAGGCCGACACCGCGGCTCACTAGGCTAATCCTCCGCCTGCAGTGCTGGCACCTCGGGTTCTAGTCTCGGTTGGGGCGCCGCTTCTATCCTGGTTGCTCCTCTTCCAGTCCAGCTCTCTGCTGTGGCCTGGGAAGGCAGTGGAGGATGGCCCAGGTGCTTGGGCTCTGCACCCGCATGGGAGATCAGGAGGAAGTGCTTGCTCCTGGCTTCGGATCGGCACAGTGCACCGGCCGTAGCAGCCACTTGGGGGCTGAACCAACGGAAAAAGGAAGACCTTTCTCTCTCTTTCTCTCTCTCACTGTCTAACTCTGCCTGTCAAAAAAACAAAAGAAAAAAAGAAAAAAAAATGTGTTTCAAATTTTATCGTATACCATTTTAGAGGAAAAGTCAGAATTCGTCAGTCATCTTATGACAGATAACACCTGTCCATACTTACTATGTGCACTATATTTTTATTGTGTATCTGTGTGTCTCATAGCATGCATAATATTTTATAGCCTTTAGTTTTTCCTTAAATAGCATTATTTTGTGCCATCAACTATAATTCTTCTGTGTCATTATTTCTTTAAATTATCTCTGAAATTCCTGAATGGCTTGTGATGTAGTCTGTGGATCATGCATTTTTTTTTCCTTGGAAAGAAAAGCTGTTCTTCTGAACAGATTCTTGGTAAGGTGTGTGCTGGTTAAGAACAAATTTTATTGTTAATGACTACATGATTATAATTCATTTTTTCTATTTCCTTTTTCTTAGACATTTATTAGCTTATGGGAGGTGTAATACAGCCTGATCAACACTGTTTTATGCCATTAATGCAAGGATAATACTTCAGAGTTTATTCTTCCATTCAAATAAAACTGGCCTAGTTTTATTATTATTATTTTTGGTATTTTTTTAACTGAGTGTGCTAGTTTTATAAAATAACCCAGGACATTCTGTATTTTTTTCTGTTGTCTCAATTACCTTAAACAACTAATATAAAAATGATTTGTTTTTAAAAGTTAATTAGGCCTGTGCCTTAGCGGTCACATTTTACATTTACAGTTTCTTCAAAAGGTTGTGTTTTGTTAGTCTCCTTTGGCTTCGGTTAGTTTTGGTCATTTCCAGTTTGCTAAGACACCATTCATTTTGCATGGCTATTTGCTATAAATTTGCATGGCTAATTGCTATAAATACACTTAAAAATTCCTTAAATCCATTTTGTATTTGTGGCTACATCTTCCTGGTGAGGCTTGTGTGTTGTGACCTGGTAAGGGAAGCTCAGACGGGAGGTGACCTCGGTGGAAGCTCCACTTGCAGGCTGACTGGGGAGCTAAGCTTCAGGCTGTGCGAGGCCTGCAGGCCCAGTGCCGCTCCTTCCGAGGAGGGAGCAGGGCTCCTTGGAGAAGTGGCTCCTTTAGGGTCTTGGGAGAAACAAAGATGAGCTTGGTGCACGTCCCTGAAAGTGGCTGGAAGTGAGGCGCTGGGACGCCAGTCTGCCGAGGATGGCGGCTGCAGAGGCAGTGTCAGCCACGACCCCCGTTTGGAAAGGAATTCTGATGCTGTCTAAAAGTTACTGATTACTGTGACTCAGCAGTTCTGCCCTCAGAAGACAAGTGTTACGGCGTATGACTGAGGATTGAGAGTAGCCTCAGAGTTTCAGGGCCAGACACACTGCACACCACAGCAGTTAGCTCCTTGCCGTGTGCTTCTGGTGCCTGTGATCCAAGCTGTGTGACTGTCGGGGGCTGAGGTGGGGTCAGGGGACGAAGCGCAAGAGTCACTTCCCACAGCGCCCGTTTGCCTGTGTGCTTGTGGGTGCTTCAGTGTGTGCTTGTGGGTGCCTGGCCTGCGGCAGGGCGCACGGCTGCGGGCTCCGGGCTTGGGAACCCTGCACAGGAGAGCAGCCTGAGGCAGGCAGAGTGAGGAGCCAGCGACCACAGGCACCACCTGGAGTCTGCTCTTGGCAGCGGGGGAAGCCCTCAGACGGGCTCCCTGGACGGAGCTGCCCAGCCAGCATCCTGCTTCTCCAGGAAACAGGGCAGCTTGTCCTTAGGCGTCAGTCCTAAGTGTCTGAGAATGCATCTGATTTGAAGAGATTGCTGTCCATGTGTTTTATGAAACAAGTTCCCAGTTGGCTAAACATGGGCAGGAACCCCGCCCCTCCCCATCCGGGTATCTTGGCTTTCTAGCATAGCTTCCTCTTGGTGTTGCTGTTAATTTCTTGCTGAAATACTGCTTTTTAACGCGTTTTGGTGTTCCTTTGCGTTCAGTTTTTTGTAGCCTCAGATCCAACAGTTAAGACAGATCGGCTGTGGCATGACAAGTACACTTTGAGGACGTCCATGATTCCCTCGTTTATTACGATGGATCAATCCCGGAAGGTAGGGGTAAAAGAAATCTTTGTGGCTTTGATCTTTTATTGCTGTATGTTCTTGGGTTATGTAGGATTGTATGTGTTTTTGAGGTGAGGTTTACGTTAATTGAATACTTTGATGTGTTCACCTATGTTTGTTAATGTATCTTGAATTCCCAAAATTCAGTTGATACTATACCTGGTGCTCTTGGTATTTAGTTTTTAATCCATAGCTGCTTTGAATATATTAAGCATGTATATTTATATATAGTTATGAGTATATGAATATACAGTTACAAATATATGAATATATTATATAGTTATGAATATACAAATATATTATATATAGTTATGAGTATATGAATATGTTTATATGTAGTTATGAGTAGATGAAGCATTTGGATGATCACTTGAATCTTGTATCAGGGTAATCGTAGGATATTTTCTGTTTTAGGTCCTGCTGATAGGAAAATCAATAAATTTCTTACACCAAGTTTGTCATGATCAGACTCCCACCACAAAGATGATAGCTGTGACCAAGTCTGCAGAGTCACCCCAGGACGGTACGGTGATGGTGATGGTAGAAGTGATGAGAGTGGTGGTGGTGGTAGTACGTATTGCTTGCAATATGTTTTGTCCTATAGGATCTACAGGTGATCTGAATTACTGTCTAAAACACCTTAAAATGGTGTATGTAAAATCACACTATGTAAATTTCTAATTCTATTTCCATCTAGAGGTAAACAGTAAGCAATGATGTAGGTATTTTATCTGCTAAGCAGTTCGTATTGCTCTTTCTATGGAATGGCAGTGTGACCGTGTACCAGAAGGAGGAAGGGAAGGGAAGGATTGCTAACAGCAGCCGTGCGTAAGTCCTCACTGTCTTCAGGATGCTGCGGTCCCCTCATCTGATAGTTGTCCCCGCCTCCCGTTTCTCAGCCTGCCCCAGCCTCAGTGAATCCGCACAGAGAGCTGGCCTGGAAGAGGGGCAGCCAGGATAGAATCTGGCGCCCCGACCGGGACTCGAACCCGGTGTGCTGGCGCTGCGAGGCCTATTGAGCCGCGGCGCTGTCCCCCCAACAGTTTTTAAGACGTAGTTTAGGAGCAGATTTGTGCTTTCGAGGTTTTAGTGAGCATCGGAAGGAGCTGTGCCACGAGGCGGTGTCCACGTTGTTTCTCCTCAGTGTGAAGCCGTGGACGCACTCCTGGCTCTGCTTAAGAGTTCGGCTCCGCCTTTGCTGACAGCCAGAGTTTGCCTCGGGGGACGCTGCAGCAGCTTCCCAGGGGCCTCACTCTGGTTCTTGATGTGGCTGCGTGGCGGTAGCGCTGGCCTGTGCCGAGATGAGGGCTTCCAGAGCTCACCCCCAGGTGCTCTTGGGGCACGCACAGGTGCTTCAGCGCTCACCTGCCCTGATCACAGAGTGGGTCTGAGGCTCCAGGCAGCTGCGGGACTGGGTCACTTTGTCGCGGTTGGCCGGTGCTGGCATGGACGTTTTCCGTGTGCCTTCAGCCTCCTTTGTCACAGTGCAGACTGGCATGTGTGTGCTCTCTCTTCTGTGTTCACAGCTGCGGATTTATTCACAGACTTGGGAAATGCGTTTCAAGGGAAAATCGATGCTGCTTATTTTGAGACCAGCAAGTATCTCTTGGATGTGCTCAATAAAAAGTACAGCTTGCTGGACCACATGCAGGCTATGCGGCGGTACCTGCTTCTCGGGCAGGGTGACTTCATAAGACATCTGATGGATCTGCTCAAGTAAGAAGTGGCTTGGATCCCTGTGAATGCTCCGTGCGTTTGATAAAGTCTCACAATTGTAGTTTAAAGTTAGAGCAAAGTGAGTTGTCATTATAGACTAGTGTGTCTTTAAAATGTGGAAAGACCAATTTACGAAATGCTCAGGAGTTGAAGTCGGTGTTTATGTGTTGCTCATCAGAAAGCTCGTGTTCCTTGAAAGGGCTTCACTTTGAAGTTAATGCCCCAAATCAAATTTGTTTTATTGTAAAGATTTATTTATTTGAAAGGCGGAGTTACAGAGAGATCTTCCATCTGCTGGTTCACTCCCCAAATGACCACAGTAGCCGCAAATGGATATTTTAAAATATTCATAAAATAGTCACAAAGAGTTCCCTGTTTTTACTTGATGTTTTATTTTTTAAAAAAATTTATTTGAAAGAGTTACACAGAGGAGAGACAGAGAGAGAGGTCTTCCATCCGCTGATTCACTCCCCAGTTGGCCGCAACAGCCGGAGCTGCACCGATCTGAAGCCAGGAGCCAGGAGCTTCTTCCGGGTCTCCCACACAGGTGCAGGGGCCCAAGGACTTGGGCCATCTCCTACTGCTTTCCCAGGACATAGCAGAGAGCTGGATCAGAAGAGGAGCAGCCAGGACTAGAACCGGCACCCATATGGGATGCCAGCGCTTCAGGTTACCCTGCTGAGCCACAGCGCCGGTCCCCGATGTTGTTCTGTGTAACCACAGAGCGGACTCACTGTTTCATCCTTTCATTACCTGCTGTTTCCTGGAGTCTTCCTTTCCAGAGTTCGGTGCGTGCCCTCCCCTCTCCACAGAAACAGCTGTTCTCTGGACCAGAGCCTGTTGTGCCCTGGGCTTGGAGACGTCCAGAGAGGGACCCTGAGTGCCGGGTGTGCCAGGCCACGCGTGTGGCGACCTTCACTGAGGCACTTGGAACAATGGGGACTTCTTTCTTTTGGCATTCCCTGTAGTAGACTTGAAAGCAGTGAAGTGTTCCCTTTAGGACGCGAGTTACCTCAAATGCCTGCCTGTGGTTATCAAGCTGTCGTTTCGGGCTTTGGTCCTCACAGGTCAGTGTGCATCAGATTTCCAGGGAGCGTGTTGAAGTGGGTGTCAGGCACGTTCCTGAAGTGTGCGGGAACACCCAGTGTAGGGGTGAAGTGTGCGGGAACACCCAGTGCAGGGGTGAAGTGTGCGGGAATACCCAGTGTAGGGGTGCTGTCCGCGAGGGGCAGCACTCAGAGGCAGCTGCTGCCCAGCTCCAGCCACGAGTCAGTTTGCAACATGAAAACTTTCTGAATTGTTGAGGTTGGCAATAGCTGACCTCCCTATGCGCATGAGTTAGCTCATAAAACCAGTGATGTCCTGCTTCAGGTGAATGCTGTGTCATCCTGCCCAGTGCACCACTGTTTGCTTCCTGCAAGTGGAGAAAGGGTCAGTGGTCAGGACCTGCTGGAAGCGTGCATGGCACGCGTTGCTAAAGGGGAAGTGTTCTCCAAGTGTGGGTGCCGTGTGCAGGTCTGGGCAGGCTGCAGGCAGAGGTGGGCCAGGCCGGGCGAGGCACGCAGGGCCTGAGAGTGCTCCAGGCACCCTTCAGCTGGTGTGGCACCCGTGTTTGCACAGTGAGCAGTGACGTCACGTGCCCTGTCGTTGGAGTCTGTGCAGGTGCCCCCTTCCCTGCACTCCAGAGGGGGTTGAGTGCTGCCGCCCAGGCCGGGCTCGAGTTGGAAAACCGCGTTAATGTGTGGGCGCATTTCAGGTTCTTCAGTTTAAGCAGTAAGAAGGGGAATATTAATTAGTTCATTTTAAGAAATATTTCATCCTCAGAATAGTTGGGAGACTGCTTGCTATTAATACTGTGACACTTGTTACTATATTACTGTACTGGCCCAGTTGTCCCTTCAGCTTTTATAATTTGAACTCAAACTTTTTTAAAGTTTTTTAGAACTTGTTAGTGATTGAAGGAATATTTCTTTAATTGTTAAGACCAGAACTTGTCCGTCCAGCTACAACCTTGTATCAGCATAACTTGACTGGGATTCTGGAAACTGCCGTCAGAGCCACCAATGCACAGTTCGACAGTCCCGAGATCCTGCGGAGGCTGGACGTGAGGCTGCTGGAGGTACGGCAGCGGTGTCTGGGCGCCCGCAGGCTGGCGTTCCCCTGCTACTGACCTGCACGCGACCGGGTCATTTCTGCATCTGGACAACCGGGGAGTGAGCCCTGCTGTGCGCCTGTTCCTGGGCGCTGTCAGCAGTCACTCCCTTCTGAACCACTCCACCCTGCAGAGCAGGGACCTTGCAGGGCTGCTGGGCTGAAGTTGGATTAAAAAAAGGAAGATTCTCACCCAGGGTCTAGTAGCGTCTTACAGGCGCTTAGTAAATCATACCTGCTTTTCATGGGAAACCTGCTAGAAGGCGTGAGGGGTGGTACATAGTAATACTGTTTGTTCATCTGAAAAATGCACGTGTTTCAGCTTGGTGGGGAGTGGCTTTCCTCGGGCCCGGGTGTTTGAGACATCATCCTGCTGCTTGCATAGGTGTAATGTGTGAGCATTAGCAGACCCCAATGATTTTCTTAAATACTGACTTCTCAGGATTTGGAAGATGCTATGAGGTAGCAGGCTTTTGTTTGTCGTAAACGGTGGCGATGAATTTTGAACATGTATGTACAGAATCCATTTGGCCATTTGTTGCCAGGTTTTTTGGAGTACCTACTCTGTGCCTGATGTTCCTGAGGATACAGAAATTGATAAAAGATACAGTTACTTGCTCTCACATAGCTAAACTCTCAAAAATTAAGGGGGCTTTAAAATGTGGGCATGGTTTTATTGCCTTTTCTTGAAGGGGTCCCTTGGCTGCTCAGCTGTCAGCTTAAGGTCTTGTAGCTGTTTGTCTGTGTTTGATCCTAGGTCTCTCCGGGTGACACAGGGTGGGACGTCTTCAGCCTGGACTACCATGTTGATGGACCAATTGCAACTGTAAGATCCTCTGTGCACAGCTGTGTACATTGCTAAACTTTTGTTTCAAATTTCCTTTCTTCTCTAAGAACTCCTAATCAGAATGAACACTTAACACCTAGGATATACCTGTTGAGTGAGTACTTGTGCCAAAAACGTGTCAGTTTTAAATAATTATTAATGAGTGCTAAAATGCTCTTATTTTAGGAATTCTTAAAAATATCATTTGTTCTATCATAGGTTTCGGCAAGTGTTTAATTAATGGATTGTTCATTTTGTTCAGTTATTCTTAGGCTGTAGCAACTAATTTAGGATGATTTGCAAAGAACTGTAAGGTATATTTTAGGAGAATCATATTTTTATTAGGTAGAATTTGATGATTAGTATTCATTTGAAGTGAAGAGAAGGTAGCTGCACCGTTGCTCACGGGGCTTTAACCACGTGCAGGGCAAAGTTAGTGGTTGGCAGATCATAAAAGGGTGGTCGGGGGAGGGGGTGTCTTGCTGCTTGTCTGCAACTAAAGGGTCTTTTTAATGGTCATTTTTTTCTCTTTAATCAAGCTTGAATTTGACCACAATACTTCTTTGAACTCCTTTCAGTCATTTTTTAAAAGAGATTTATTTATTTATGTGAAAGACAAAGTAACAGAGTGGGGTGGGATGAGAGATATCAGCCATCCTCTGGTTCACTCCCCACTGCCTGCGACACCTGTGGCTAGCTCACAACAAGGCCGGGAACCCAGAACTCCATTTGGGTCTCCCACGTAGGTGGCAGGAACCCAAGTACTTGACCTGTCACCTGCTGCCCCCTCAGGTGCAGGAGCAGGAAGCTGGACTGGAAACAGAGGAGCTAGGAGTGGACCCACACACCCTTACATGGGCTGCAGGTGTCCCACATTGTGGCTTAACACACTGCATCACAGCCCCTGCCCCTTCAGTCATGTTTATATCTTAAATACTGGAGAAGGATATTTTGTTAAGAAATAATGCAGGGGCTGGCACTGTGGCGTAGTGGGTAAAGCCCATCTAAGTGCCGGTTAGAGTCCCGGCTGCAACACTTCTGATCCAGCTCTCTCCTGTGGCCTGGGAAAGCAGTAGAGGGTGGCCCAATTATTCAAACTAGTATTAGAAATTAGAATAACTTTCAACAGATTACATACTCCTTTGTATGTAAAAGTCACTGGAAAGATAAAAAAGTGGGCTCTCATATTAAAAACTACTTTTGAAGTCAAGATTAGAAGGAAATGTGTTTTTGCTTTTTCCCTGTTAAATTTACTTTGCATATCACCTCTACTTCCTTTCTGTTCACATTAATTGAAATGGTTGTTTTTGCATAGAATTTAATTATAATAGGTACATGCATTATGCTCTAGGTAGCATAACTTTAGCTTTGTGCTCATCCAGTGGGAAAATTCAAGAAATCTTAGGGTAGGCTAGTTTGGAAAACTAGTCTGGGAGATTCAAACCTCAGGCCATGCAAAAATACTTGAATTCATTGAATGTTTAAAATCTCTTCTCCTCGCTTTGTCTTTAATGAGTCCTGAGCCATTTGGTTCAGTCAGTAGTTTTGTCCAGAATTCCAGTGTGCAGGTCATCGACGCGCAGGATTTGCTTTTCTCTGAGGCTGTGCAGTTGCAGCTGTGGCAAGCCAGCCTGACGCCGGATGGAGGAGGGAGACAGAGGTCCGTCCCCGGCCTCCAGGGATGAGTGCTAGGTGTGGTGTCAGAGCTGGTTTGTTCAGTATTTCTCTGAACTTTATTCTGCGTTAAGAGTGACCTGGAAGATCACGAGAACAGCAGAGCAGCATGGGCGATGTGTGCCTCTGCTCAGACGCCAGGGGATGTGATCGTCTTCCTCTTAAAGAGCTGTGAGTTAGGCCGGCGCCGTGGCTCAACAGGCTAATCCTCCACCTGCGGCGCCGTTACACCGGGTTCTAGTCCCAGTTGGGGCGCCGGATTCTGTCCCGGTTGCCCCTCTTCCAGGCCAGCTCTCTGCTGTGGCCCGGGAGTGCAGTGGAGGATGGCCCAGGTGCTTGGGCCCTGCACCCCATGGGGAGACCAGGAAAAGCACCTGGCTCCTGGCTCCTGCCATCAGACGAGCGCGGTGTGCCGGCCGCAGCACGCCGTCCGCGGCGGCCATTGGAGGGTGAACCAACGGCAAAGGAAGACCTTTCTCCCTGTCTCTCTCTCTCACTGTCCACTCTGCCTGTCAAAAATAAATTAAAAAAAAAAAAAAAGAGCTGTGAGTTAGCCAAATTCAGAAACATCGGATTGTTTGAAATATGCCGTGGGAGCGTACGTAGTGTGTTCCTCCGTTCGCAACACCGCGGCTGTGTAGTGAGGAACCTTCTGCAGGTGGGAACATCCAGCCACCGACCGTGCAGGCCCGTGAAATCATTCTGAATGGCCCTGGCAAGGCAGCCGTGCCGGCCTCGGCATTCAGCAGGTCGACAGCAGGCTAATTTTTAAGTTGCTGATTCTGTGTGTGCACCAATGATGTGGTTGCAGGATGGTTCCCACTCCTGCTCTACTTCATTGATACAATCATGCAGACTAGTCCAGCATTAGTGGTGCGGGCAGCATCGCCAGCTGTGTGGCCTCCAGACATTGCTGTTTGGTTTGGGAGGCCCCGCAGCCCGCCCTGAGTGCTCCCCAAGTGCTGGCCCAGGAGGTGCATGGAAGGGTAGGTAGGTAGTCCCTGCTGGCAGGTGAGAAGGTGTGGAGCGGGGGTGCGGGCAGAGCTGTGTGTAGACCGGTGCTAACCATGGTGAGAGCAAGGATGTACATGGTGGCCTGGTTGTCCATGGATGGGGCTGAGGCCGTGGAGAGGGCAGGTGGGGCTCTACAAGAGGGTCACGTTTGGAGAGGGGCCGGGGCTGCTCCCTGCACAGCTGGTTGGGCCCCGGGGCGCCCTGCGGGGGTCTTCGGGTCACTGTGTGTGGTGACAGTGGTAGCAGCTGGCAGAGGATGAGCGTGTGCCCCACATCTGCGCTGCACTCAGGCGGGTCAGAAACGTGTGGGGCTGCAGTTCGGGGCACACTGTGCCTCACGTGTACGTGGCACATGCTCACATCAGGAGTCACTTGTAGCTTCTCTGGTCCCGTGTTTCCTGAGGGTCCTGCGTCTTCATGTGCCCCACAAAGCTGCCCCAGGGGAAGGTGTGGCCTGGGAAGCAGGTCTCACACGGCCTCCTGCACCACAAGGAAGCACTCAGAAGTGAAAAGCAAGCGTGGAGACAGCCTGAAGGACGTGAGACGCAGGCTCCTGCAGGCTCCCTCCCTTCCCTGAGATGGGCCAGCTCGGGAGCCATCTTGGCGGACAACCTCTGGCGAGCAGATGCTGGGTTTCCAGTGAAATCAGTGGAAAAACCCTGCCTTCTCTTGCGAGCCTGCTTGCCATGTGAGGAGTCGGTGTGGTGTGGTGGCCCCGTGCTGCCCGAAGTGTGCCGTTCAGCTGCTCGCAGCCCCCTTAGACCTGGCTGGGGCCTGTGCAGCGAGGGTGCGCGTGCGCGTGCGCGTGTGCGTGCGGACTCCACGAGCCTGTCGCGTGCTCTTCTTGCAGGTGTTCACTCGAGAGTGCATGAGCCACTACCTGAGAGTGTTTAACTTCCTCTGGAGGGCCAAGCGCATGGAGTACATCCTCACCGACATCCGGAAGGGACACATGTGCAACGCAAAGCTCCTGAGGGCCCTGCCAGGTGAGCCCCCGCATCCAGGTGAGCCCCTGCATCCGGGTGAGCCCCCACAGCCAGGTGAGGCCCTGGTAACCAGGTGAGCCCCCACAGCCAGGTGAGCCCCCGGTAACCAGGTGAGCCCCCGCAGCCGGGTGAGCCCCTGGTAACCAGGTGAGTCCCCGGTAACCGGGTGAGCCCCGCAGCCGGGTGAGCCCCGCAGCATCCGCCGGCTGTGGCTCCCGGTGGCATGCAGTTCAGGTCTCTTTAAAGTGACGGAACTGAACTGGCTTTTGTGGAAATCCCCGTTGTGACGTGGTTTCACCTTCCCTTCAGCCGTATCAGGAAAAACAGAGGGATCGGCCTGCTTGGTTTTTCAGACCATGAAGTTTCTTTTAAAGATCTCATTTGTTTAAATTGCCAATTTCAAAAATGTGTTTGTTTGAAAAGCACAGAGAGAGAGAGAACCTCCCTTCTGTTGATTTACTTCCGCATGTCTGCAGCAGTCAGGGCGGGGCCGGGTTGAGGCCGGGGTCTGGGAACCTCGTCCGGTCTCTGTGGGGGTCACGTGCTTGAGCCCTCACTGCTGCCTGGGGAGCCGGAGTCAGGGTGGGGCTGAGGCTTGACACCCAGCCCCCCGGGGACGGGCTAGTGTCCTAGCCCCTGTGCCAGACACTCCTCCTGAAGCACCGATTTCCAATTTTTTATTAAATCTGCATCATTTAAAATGTAACTGTGCTTTGATTAATGTTCAGGAATTTCTTTTCTTTATATTTTTGTTCATAAACCAGGGCATGTGAGTATTTATATTACTTTACAATCTATAGTAGAAATTCCTGGGTGTCAGATAGTCAAGAATATTTTAATGTTAACAGGTTTGGAATGACCTCAAGCATGAGTAATTTTGAAGCCTTCATATTGAAACCGATTTGGTCAGAACCTCCGTGGAAGGCTTTCGGGATGGACTTCTGTGAAGGACTTAGCTGGGCATGCCCTTAGCCCTTCGGTTGGTGAAGAGTAACTGCTAGATGCAGTTAACCTGGAGGGAGGGGTTGCTGGAAGACATGATCGCTGCTTCACGCAGAGGCTCGTCCTTGGGGAGACACCAGGGCTCCAGGACAGTGAGAGGTGGCAAGGCCTGTGGGCACCAGGGGACGTGGACTGGCATGGACTGCGGGGCTCACTCTGCTGGGCCGTGGCGCTGCACGCTGCAGAGGAGAGAAGCCCCGAGACAGGCATGGAGGGTTAGGGACAGGTTGTGGACAGAGGTGTCTCCTGCAGCGTTCTGCTCGTGCGTGCGGCTCACCTGGTCTGTGGGCAGGAGCAGAGGATGGCACCGGCCTTGGTGCTGCCGGGCCCAGGCCTCACTCCGCGCCAGGGGCTCACGCCCGCCAGCGTCCTGCACCTGCGCTTGAGGGCTGCTCTTGGCTGCCGTGTCCCGGCCTTTGCCTTCTTCCCTTCAGCTGAGTAGAGGGTTGTGGGCTCCCATGTCCCGGGCCAGTGTCTGTTCCCGAGAGTGCAGACCAGCTCCGGGACAGCGGAGGCTCCCTCCACGTGGGCGCCTGTGTGCCTTCAGCTCTCCAGGCCCTGATGGGGTGAGACGATCTGGCTGTCAGCTCGGGTATCTACTGCAACTGGCTTTTTCGTATTCTTTGGTTGGATGATCAGTGAGTTTTGTTTCAGTCCAGAGGTAACTTTTGCAAACATGCCCTTGTATGCCTCTTGAGCATAGGACAGCAAGCGCAGGTCAGCAGGTGGGAGCTTCGTGTCCACACTTTACTACTGGCACTTAGTCCTCACGTGTTTCAGCTCTGTGGCTGCAGTGGTTCACTGTCCATGCTGCCAACCACAACACTGAACGTTGTCTGTCCCTGTTCTTTTGCTAGCACTCGCTGTTACGTTCGAACAGATGGTTGATTTTGAGGTGGAATGGAAACTCATTTAAATTTCTCTTACGCTGTCAACTTTACTTTGGCGGATATGCCCTCCTTTTTTCTCTTTCTGCAGTTGGATTTTCTGTTTCAGGAAATTGTTTCTTTGTGTTAGTGTCCTTACTTTCATGTGGAAGGAAGTATTTAAAGTAGTTTATAAGCAGTCAACTTCATGAATGGAAATTAACCAGCCGGTAGGCGTGCCGATAGAGCCCGTTTGGAAGTGTCCTCCCAGCCGTGCAGTGAGGGGATACAGACGACCGTGTAGATGCTCCACAGGTCGCGATCACCTGGTCTCACCGGAGGGCCTTTAATACTGTTCATCAGAATCCTCTCTTCTGCACTGGGCAGAGTAGTTGTGGAGCCTGGACGGGATTTGCTGGGGATGGGAGTTTTGTCTGGTTTGCTAAGAGGGTTGTCCCCGTTTCTGATGTGACACTGTGTTTCCCACACCTTTGCCAACCCTGGATAAGTTTTTTGAAATACATTTGCCATTCAGTTAGACTGAAAACAGCACTAAAAGGGTTTGTTAGATTAACCTTAGAAAAAATTTCTGCTAGTGGCAACTAAATTCCTACTGAAGCACCGTTTCACAGAATGGACTAGACACGCAGGAAAGGGCTCGTGCCCGTGAGCTCAGGTGCTGCGGAGGAGGTGTGAAAGACGTTCCTCTCACCCTGCCCGCTTTCAGAAGAGTAGCTAAAGTGACTGCTGTCTGTGCTAGAGGTGAATTTGACTCTGGGGTCTGAAGGAAACGCAAGAACGCCTGCATCTCTCCTGAGAGCTGAGACGCCGTGCACAGCGAGTCTGGGCTGCGTCTGACGCAGAGTGCCGTGCCTGTGGAGTTCTGTGCTCTCTCAGACACTCGGGTGTGTCAGGGTGCACGGTAGCAGGCAGTGGCGTCAGGAATGGAGCCAGCACTGGAACCCAGGTGCTCCAGTGTGCGCGTGGGTATGCCAAGCAGGGCCAGCTGTGCCACCACCCAGGGCTCACTTTCTGTGTAAGGTAATAGACGTCCACTAGCTTCACGTGCAACGTCGTAACACTGTGCCTGAAGTTGGAGTTTGTGCACTAAGTACCAGATTAGTCCTTGGCTAAAATAATAATAAAAGTATAAGTTTTTCTTCTTTTTTAAAATATTTACTCATTCTATTTCTTTGAAAGGCAGAGAGAGAAAGAAAAGATAGAGATCTCCATTTCCCATCTGAAAGGCAGAGAAAGAGAGAGAAAGAAAAAGCCAAAGCCATTTCTCCCCTCCCTGGCTGACTCCCCGCATGCATGAGCAGCAGGGCCTGAAGAGGCCGAAGTGAGGCGCTGGGATCTACACCTGGGTCCCCCACGGGGTGGCGGGGACCCGAGTGTTGGAGCCCTCATCTGCCTCCCAGGGTGCTCGTAAGCAGGCAGCTGGATTGGAAGTGGGGGCGGCGGGGCATGAGATGTGGGTGGCCCGGCTGGCTCCTGCTGCACCAGACTCCTGTGCCCGTCTTCTCTTCCAGTCCCACTGAACCGAGCGTGCTCTGGTAAAACCAGTGTCTGGATGAGACCTTGCGTGTGTGTTGAAGGCCGTGCCTGCCCCAGAAATAGGTTGAAGGGAAGGCGCTTAGAGCTCCCGTAGTCAAACCTCCTTCACTGGCAGTTGAGAACAGTCCGAGCGGGTGCGTGAGCCGACTGGCCCTAGACCGTGCATACACACGTTTACTCTCATGTTGCTCGGATCTGCTTGAAAATGAAAGCAGACATCCTGGGTCAGACGAGCGCCCCCCCCCCAGTGCGAGATGCAAGGTGCCCGTGCCTGTTGGATTTGGTGCTGACAGGGAGGCCAGCCTCTCCCTCCGGCCCCTCCCTCGCCTGCTGCTGGAGAGAAAGGTCACAATCTGCTCTCCTTGTGTTACCAGAGAGGAAGGAGCACGTGGCTGCTGGCGTGGCTGCTGGCGGCAGCCCTGGGAGAGGCGGGGCCCTGGGAGAGGCGGGGCCCTGGGAGAGGCGGGGCCGAGAGCCCAGCCATCCCTTGGAGCCTGCTTGCTGCCAGGGGCTTTGCACGTCTGGCAGTTAGTTTAATTGGCAACTATTTACCATTTTTTAAAAAAAGTATTTGTTTATTTATTTGAAAGGAGGAGAGGCAGAGATGGCCCCAAATGCCCACAGTGGCCAGAGCTAGGCCAGGTCAGAGCTGGGAGTCAGGAACTCAGTGCAGCTTGCCCAGGTGGGTGGCAGGGCCCTGCCTCCTGGAGCCATGCCCTGCCTCCCAGGGTGTGCGTCAGGAGCACGCTGGCCTGCCGGATGCCTGCGCCCGTAGCTGGTTGTCCTTCCTACATGTGACAGTCATGCATCTTACAGACCCCGGGTCTTAGCCTTAGCTTCCAAAGAGTCGAGTTTTCTCCCTCAAAATGTCTTTGTGTATACCCCTCTGTGTGTGGCTGAGCGAGTCCTCAGTGATGATGCAGACGGCGCAGTTCTCTCTGCCTGCTGCACGCTTAGTGAGACTTGACGCTCTGGTTCGTTTCCAGCTCAGATGCTGAACTGCGGTGCCTGGGGGCCTCCGCCCCACCACCCTTCACCACGGCTGTTTCAGGCTCACTTAGCCCTCTTCCTCGGTCCCCTCCCCTGCGGCGAGGTGTGATGAAGGCACTCACTTACGAGGACTCAGCATTAAAGCCTGGCTGGCGGGGATCCCAGGAACTACTTGTCTGGGGACACAGGGAACAAGTCCCAAATGATGTGGTGAGGAGAACCTGTGAAAACAAGATAGCGATGGCCGGCGCCGTGCCTCAACAGGCTAATCCTCTGCCTTGCGGCGCCGGCACACCGGGTTCTAGTCCCGGTCAGGGTTCCGGATTCTGTCCTGGTTGCTCCTCTTCGAGTCCAGCTCTCTGCTACGGCCCGGGAGTGCAGTGGAGGATGGCCCAAGTGCTTGGGCCCTGCACCCCATGGGAGACCAGGAGAAGCACCTGGCACCTGGCTCCTGCCATCGGATGAGCGCGGTGCACCGGCCGCAGCGCCGCGGCCATTGGAGGGTGAACCAACGGCAAAGGAAGACCTTTCTCTCTGTCTCTCTCTCTCACTGTCCACTCTGCCTGTCAAAAACAAACAAACAAAAAAAACCAAAAAAACCAAAAAAACAAGATAACGAGCAAATCCTGGCTTTTTAAAGCACTGTTGGAATCCTCAGCTTCGAGAACAGTAAATGAGATGGGCACTGCCAGCCACTTGTGTGTCTTGTAAGATCAGGTACGAGCGCAGGCTGAGGGTGGGTTTGAAGTTGGAGAAGGTGTTCTGGGAGCTCTTCCCCAGAACACCTGCATGATTTTAGCAGTGCCCAGTGCTGCCCACAGGGATGTCTCCAAGAGTGGGAGCCTGTGTGGCGGGGCTGCAGAGTGTAGGTCAGCCACTGGGGGGCAGTAGGGAAGCGTGGAAGGAGACCACCTCTGCTCTTGTTTTGTACGGAACCCTGTGGCAGGGACGTGACCAGCAGGGGGCAGACTTCACGCGTCCGCTGTACCTGGGTGCCAGTGTTGCTCTGATTCTGGGGCACTTGTTAGTGCAGCCACTTGTGGGTCAGCTGTCAGAAGGAGGCCTGCGTGTGTTTTCAGTGTACCTTCAGAGCGCAATGTACAGTTGAAAGGTGCTCACGTGTAAACTGTGTTTTGGTGAAGTTGAAGGAGTGCACTGTGCCTTGCGAGCTGAGTTCCCAGTACTTGGAGGTGCAGAGCGGTTAGAAGTCCAGGGTTACTGCGCACTGGCAGTGCTGTGTGGGTTTCCGACTTGCAGGACGTGCACAGCTTTACTGGGTTCTCAGTCAGTGTCCTCTGCAGCAGCCGTCTCTGCTCCCTGCAGAACCTCTGTCTAGAGGAGGCACTGAAGGTGCTGTCCCTGTCTCGTGCTAGCCACTGGGAAGACGGTTTCTCTAGGGAGGAAAATGTGTGAGTTGACAGTGCTGTAAGATCTGACAAGAAGGGACTTAGGGTTAGCCTTGTTGCCGAGTTGCCCTTGGCCATGGAACCTTTTGAAAGCATTTGGGTCCTCGAGACGCAGGTGGATGCAGATGGTCTGCTCTCACTCAGAGCATGACGGAGGCTGTGTTCTCTGCTGCTGGGGCTGGCATCTGGTGACACGTGCGACAAGCAGACCCTGTGGTGCAGAGCTTTGTTGCCTACTGGGATAGGACAGAGTACACACAGCACGATGAGGGGAAGCTGTGGCGGGTGAGCTGGGGTGATGCGTCCAGGTAGAGGAAGGGTGTGGCCTCCTGGAAGAAAACTTCACACTCGGGAAGGTGGCGGTGCTGAGGGGCACGTGCTGCTGAGATGGTGCCTGAGAGCCGAGCAGGGTTGGCCCTGGGCAGACCCCGGGCAGACTCTGTGCACCCCTGCACAGCTAACAGCAGGTGCTGAGCTGTGGCACCTGGTGGTCCTTTCCTTGCCAGGAGAGTGTGCGAGAAGGTGGGGGTGCAGGTGAGTCGCCCTCCAGCATTACGTGGTGAGGTTTCTGTAGATATGTTTGATATTGCGGCCACTTGCTTGCATTTTTATTTCCAATTGTAGGGACGTTGAAGCATCGAGAATATGAATCGGTACTGAAGGGAAATCAGAGATTATAAAACAGAATTCATGATTACGTTCTGTGTCTGTATCCAGTCTGAGAAGCCAGAGAACAAATCCTGGTTTCATAGTTAGGAGATCAAACGTGAAATGTGGGAAATGTCAGCCTGTTGCTGCGGCGCTGCTGGGGGAGACCCCGGCCGTGCAGGCCGCGCCCACCACGGCTCTCCCGGGAGAGCTGCAGCGCCGTCCGTCATGCTGTGTTCTCTGGGAGAATTGTCAAGACAGAGCTGTGTCAGAGACGAGGGAATCGGCACGTGCTGCTCCCTCAGAGCAAAGCCAGGGCTTGTGGGAATGTCCTTGGCATGGACGCGGAGACAGGGAGGCCTGCGTGTCACTCTGCAGGATTTGTGCCATTGTTAGTGTTTCCCAATGGGGAGGTCCATCAGGACTAGCACAAAATGAAGAACACTGGGGGGAAAGCTGCCCCATAAGCGGCACCTAAACCCGCTCATAACTGCTACACCATAGAGAGAACGTGTAATGTCACACGTGCGTTAACACACGCAGACAGTGTGCAGACCTGGCTCGCTCAGGTTGGACCCCGACTGGAACCAGGGTGAGGGGTGCGGTTCTGTCATGTCGGCTCCAGGTTGAAACCCAACACCAGTAAGGTGGGAGTTATTTCCCATGGAAGCTTAAACAATAACACAGCAGACCGCTGCTTAAAACAACACTTTATGATGCCTTTTTATGTTGAAAATTAATTTCAGTTGAATAGGCTTTGAGTGCTGGATTAGAAATCCTTTTTTAAAAAGTATTAATTAATTAATTTATTTGAAAGAGAGAGAGGGGACGCCCCATCTGCAGGTTCACTCCCAAATGCCCACAACAGCCAGGAGTGGAGTGGACCAGGCCGAAGCCTCAGGTGGGGCACTCGGGCTGGGTGGCCTGCATGGACACAGGGCCGCAGTGGCTTGAGCACCATCAGGAAGCTGAGGGGGGGGGCGCGGTGCTCAAACGCAGGCACTCCCCTGGGCAATCCTGGTGTCTGGTCATGGTTTCCACGGAGAGGGGGTGCTCCTCATCCTGGGCCTCAAATGAGCCCCGAAGCTTGGCCTGTCTGAGGTGCTTGGGTGTGGATTCCCAGAGTGGCAGAGGCGTCTGGTGGGGCGTGAAGGACTGTCTGAGGGTCGGCCATCTCCCAGGGTCACCGAGAGGAGGCTGCCCCATGCTAACACCCTTTGTGCAGTTTGGGACATCATTAAGATCCTGGCTGCGCCTCTGATAGGCCTGTGGCCTTAGCCGTGAGTAAGGGCAGTGCCGCGAGCCCTGGCTGGTCTTGCTCTGGCGTGATGAGCCCCTTTAAAAAGTTGATTTCAGCCACATGAAAGGTGTGTCCATTCTCCCAGTCTCAATTTTTCTCTAAAGAGAACTACTTCTCCCTCCTTGAAAACAAATTTCTCATTTCTGTTTCTTTTATCTTCTGAAACGTATTTTTAAAACAGTTTTTTTTTGTTGCCGGCGCTGGTTTTCACTTCCTCCAGGTGTCCTCACTGCTTTTCGCATGAGGAGAGAGTTGCCGCGTGGCACATGTCCATGTTGGCTTCAGGAATCTGCCTGTCATCTCAGAGCCCCTCTCCCTGGCCCCTCTGTGAGGCCCGCGTGCCTAGGGCCTGACTGACGTCTCCCCTGCCATGTGTGGCTCACCTGTCTCGTCGATCGTGTACAGCACTTAAAGTTTGCACCTGCAGTTTATGCTTGTCTGTCATTTGCTGACGTTTGCTCTCCCTGTGCCCAGGCGGCACAAGGTGAGCCGGGACAGCAGAGTCCCCAGTGTCACTCAGCCCCTGCCCTGCACAGAGGAGTGTTTGTTGTTTTAAACACTTATGTGGGTTTTTTCTTTTTTAAGATTTATGTATTTATTTGAAAGGCAGAGTTACAAAGACACACAGAGAAAAGTATCTTCCATCTGCTGGTTCACTGCTTGGATGACCTCAGAGGCCAGGGCGGGCCAGGCTGAAGCCAGGAACCAGGAGCTTCTTCTGGGTCTCCCACATGGGTAGCAGGGACCCGAATACTTGGGCCACGTTCCACTGCTTTTCCAGGCCATTAGCAGGGAGCTGGCTCGGAAGTGGAGCAGCTGGGACCAGAACCAGTGCCCTCACGGGATGCCTGCATTGCAGGCAGGGCTTACAGTGCTGTAGCGGATAGGTTGTGGTTTCACACACCTGTTTGTAGCCCACTTCATTGCTACTCTCACCCACCGTCCTGTGTGATGCACAGCCCTGCCTTGTGGCTGTGTAGCTTACTGAGGGCATCTGGAGAGACACCTACAGGATGTCCTGTCTGGCCCCTGCCACAGATTCCCATGGCCACTCTGCCACCAGGCCTAGTGTCGAGCACTTCGGCCTCTGCAGAGGGGACGAGTGCACGATCAGTCCCTAGGAGGTGCCCCTCCTGTCTAGATCTCAAGGGAACTGGAAGTGTTTCGTGCAGAATAGAAACCATAAAACAGCTTGAGTTCTGTGCAACTCACTGTATTGTGTTAAAGTGAAACTTCTGTATTTAACATTTAAATACACTGTGTTTTATGCCATTCCTATAAGGTCCTAATAGGTGGTAAAGTAGTGTAACTCCTCGATTTGATAGCTAAGTCCTTGTTTAGCTTGAGTACCGCAGGAAGTGGTCATGGAGTGTTTCCTGCAAGGGGCCAGGAGTTAGAGCCAGTGTCTCTTCAGAAAGAGGATCTGTGAGCAGGGAGGCCCCGTCTGACGTGTGCTCTCTGCCTCCCTGCAGAGTTCTCGGGGGTGCTGCACCAGTGCCACATCCTGGCCTCCGAGATGGTGCACTTCATCCACCAGATGCAGTATTACATCACGTTTGAGGTACGTTCCTCAGCCGGGCAGCGTCACGGCCGTGACCTGCACTGTCCTGTGCTGAGAGAGGACACGGCCTCACCTTCCCTAGGTGCTCGAGTGCTCTTGGGATGAGCTCTGGAACAAAGTGCAGCGGGCCCAGGACCTGGACCACATCATAGCTGCCCACGAAGTGTTCCTGGACACCATCATCTCCCGCTGTCTGCTGGACGCCGACTCCAGGGTAAGAAGAGGACACTGGATCCGGGGTCTTGGGCTCCCGGCAGAGGGAGTCTTGGAGATCGCCCGGTAGCCGCCGCGGCGTTGACGATTCACACGATTTCACTGTAGGCTGGCTGTTTGAGTGCTGTGTTTCTCACAGCATTGGAACAGCCGTCCTGAAACAGGGCCGTGCCTGAGGTCTACAAGGCTGTGCGCATGGAGGCCAGGGCCAGGCGTTCCACGTAGCCCTGAAATGCTTCTTGGAGCACCTCGCCCCGCGCTCGAGTGCCGGATTTGAGTCTCAGCTCTGCCGCTGATCCCGGGCTTGTGCCGATGCACGCCCTGGGAGGCAGCAGGTGACGACGGCTCAAGTAGTTGGGTCCCTGCACCCGCAGGGGCGACCTGGATTGAGCTCCTGATCCGGGCATTTGGGGAGTGAGCCAGTGGTTGGGAGATGTCTGGCTGTCTGCCTTGTGAGTATGTGAGTAACTTCAGTAAATAAATAACAAGCCTTTAAAGATGGTCCCTCATCACCTCCTGCTGGGGTGTTCAAAGAGAAAAATTACCGTGAATGATGGTGTTGAGTTGCGGAAGGATAATTTCTGAAGAAAATAAACTGAGAAGTGAACAAAACACGGGGTAACATGTATGAAAGTGCTGAAGAATGGCGTGAAGAAATGTATATAGCACCTTTGGCGGGCGTGCGTTTCTTCATCTAGTGGTAGTGATCTTCCTGTACTTTGACTGCATGGAGTCCTATCTACAGGAGTGAGGAAACAGCTCGTCTAGACGGGCCACAGCATTCCCAGGGCTCCAGGCCTCTTGCTAACATTCTTCTCTGTCAGGAGAAGTTAGCGTGTTTCTTCACGGGTGTTAGCGGGCATCCTCAGAACACGGGTCCGTGCGTTGCCGTGGGTCTTGGGCTTGAGGTGTTCCCTGCTGTGTGCTGGAGGGCAGGTGCTCACCCACCTGGGAGTCTGCAGGCCGCAGACTCAGGCCTGGGTCCCGCTTCACGCCTGCTTCTCTGTTGTGAGAGGGCCAATGCTGGTCTCTTCACAGTGGATTGGTAAGAATTAAAATCAACCGTAATTCATGTAAAATGTCCACTTTAAAGGTTGATACATAGCTGTTAGTAGCTACTGCTTTCTTTTTTTTAAAGATTTATTTATTTAATTTGAAAGAGTTACACAGAGAGAAGGAGAGGCAGAGAGAGAGAGAGAGAGAGAGAGATCTTCCATCCACTGGTTCACTCCTCAGTTGGCTATGATGGCTGGAGCTGTGCCAGTCTGAAGCCAGGGGTCAGGAGCTTCCTCCAGGTCTCTCAAGTGGGTGCAGGGACCCAAGGGCTTGGGCCATCTTCCACTGCTTTCCCAGGCCATAGCAGAGAGCTGGATCGGAAGTGGAGCAGCCAGGTCTCAAATCGACTCCCATATGGGATGCTGGCACTGCAGGAGGCAGCTTACCCGCTGTGCCACTGCACTGGCCCAGTAGCTACTGTTTTTAAGCAGTTAAGTCATTTTTGTGTTCTGTGTGAGTTGCAAGAATGTTTTTAATCATTTGATTACAAAACATGTGGACTACAAGGATTGTGCCCAACATGAACACACGAGTAAGTAGCAGTCTGGGCAGCTCAGCACACAGAGGTGGGGAGTCTGCATTCGCACCTCTGGAGCCCCCACTCGCGGGAGCCACGTCCCGGGAGAAGACGCTGCACCTGAGGGCCGATGTGTGTCCCACGCGTGTTGTGAGCCCTCCTGGCTTCCCCGGAGAAGGGCTGGAGGCTCTGCGGGGCTTTCCGATCCTGTGCCATTGCTGACAGTTTTGGTCCTAAGTAGTCACTAGAGTTGTTTTTGTTTCTAAGATTTTTCACCTTTATATGAAGGGTAGAGTCAGAGATAGGGAGACACACACACACGCACAGAGAGAGAGAGACCGTGGGCACTCTTCCATCTGCTGGTTCACTCCTCAAAAGGCCACAATGGCCATAGCTGGGCCAAGCCAAAGCCAGGAGCTTCTTCCAGGTCTCCATGTGGGTACAGGGGCCCAAGTACTTGGGTTATCATCTGCTGCTTTCCCAGGCCTTAGCAGAGAGCTGGATTGGAAGTGGAGCAGCCGGGACTTGAACCAGTGCCCATATGGGATGTTGACATTGCAGGTGAAGGTTTAATCTGCTACGCTATAGTGCTGGCCCGAGGTGGTTGTTTGTTAAAGTAACAATATATAATAAACAGATCAAAACACTGTTGCTGACAAACTTATAAGTGTTTTATTTCTGATGTACTGCTTGCTAAGGGATCTGAAGTAGTTCTGACCCCTGTCATGACAGGTACCACTTGCAAGGTTTGTGTATTTGTATCTTTGAGAAAACTCCCAAATCACATAGAGAAGTGGTACAAACTGGTATTATTGAAAACAAAGTAGTAATTTGTTTTGCTTTTTTAGTATAAAATACCCTAAGAAATACAAAAGCACTAACCAGGCCTGACCCTGCGTAGCTTCTGAGATCAGAGGAGATTGGGTGTGTTCAGGGTGGAATGGCCATAGATGACAAAACAACTGTTAAACGTGAAGGGTGTGCTGCCTCCTACACTCAGCCTGCCGTCTGGGGTGAAGCAAGCTTGCACGGCTGGTGCTGTGTCATTTACAGACCCCGTTTAGCGCAGGTGCATTTGGAAAGTGAGAGATCAGAAAGTGTTTGTTTTGTCGTGTCTGAGTGCTCTTGAATTGGCTTGTTCTGAGTCCTGTCGCTGATACTCTTCCAGTTCTGTTGCACGTGAGTTCAAACATTGGCTCAACTCTTGATGCTGCTGCAGAGACGTAGTGAGTGACGTGTGGGCCGTGGTAGCACTGGAGGTTTCCCCGCAGAGTGGGCCATGAGCCCGGCTTCCCCAGCTGAGGGCTGTCTGCTGCGCGCAGCCCAGGTCTGAGTCAGCTGCATTGTCTTCCAGGGACCCAGGTTTCTTTCGTGCCTCGTGGTTCATGTAGGTCAGACTTTTCTTGAAACAAGTAGGTCGTTTTTGTTCCCATACATCGCTTACAAATCTCATTAGATTATTGCCACAGTTGTTGGATGCTGGGACACTTTTGATATGTTTCTTTTAATCTCTTACCTATTTTTCTCGTAATTTCTCGGAACGTTTTTCCCAAGTGAGGAGAGTTCCGTCGTTCCGCACAGTGTGCCTTCTGCGGCCTTTCGCCTCGAGTGTGCCTGGTGGTCCTGAGCACAGGGAGTCATGTTCTGCGGGGTGCCCTCCGCCAGCACCTGTGCTGAGTTAAGGAGGTGCCACTCCAGGCTTGTTTTGCTTGGGTGCTTTATTTAACTCATGAGTTCAGTTTTATCTCTGGAGTTTTTCCATGTGGTTGAAATTAGCTACCCCGCCCCGTGGCTGAAGGGTTTTATAACCCGAGACTGCAGAGGGAGAGTCGGTCTCTCTGCCGGGAGAACCTGCCCTTTCATCACGCTTGGGTTTACTTTTATCCCCTCTGCACCCGTCTCTGGTCCCGTCCTGTCACCCTGCTTCCCCACCATGTGTCTGCTCTGTGGCCTCCGTGTGTGTGTGTGCCATTTTCTGTGTGTTGTTTAACACGCGTAAGTGATTGTGCGCTGTAGGCTGTATGTGTCATCCCCCTCTGTTGTGGGCTGGGTTGGGCCTAAATTTCTGTTCCAGACTCTCGCTTTTTACTTCCAGCAGAATTCAAAGCAGAGGCACAAACGTGACGTGCAGTGTGACGGTGTTTATTTACAGTGAGGCACACACGCACGTGTGAGCTGTGTTTAGTGAGAGTGGGCCTGGGGGAGTAGAGAGGGACTTTGCTATCTTGCTTGCTCTGGGTCCGTGAGGAGAGACAAAGCAAGCTTTCGCTTTACCCTGCTCCTCATGAGCTTAGAGAACGGAAGTGTTTATGTGGGACTGTCCCCAGGTCCCGGGTAAGGGGTCGTCTGATTGACAGGCAAGTGGATTTGGTCACAAGAAACGGGGGGGCCTGGCTTCCAGTTCGTGAGCTCAATCCATCTCCCTCACTTCTTTCTGTGCCACACATGGAGAAAGACTCACGGAAACGTGGTGGGCATATGGAGGTCACTGTGGGACAGTTACCAGTGTGCCGTGCTGTTAATAGATTTCCAGGGGCCAGCACATGGCTCACTTGGTTAATCCTCCGCCTGCAGCGCCAGCATCCCATATGGTTGCTGGTTCTAGTCCCGGTTGCTGCTCTTCCAGTCCAGCTCTCTGCTGTGGCCCAGTAGGGCAGTGGAGGATGGCCCAAGTGGTTGGGCCCTGCACCCACATGGGAGACCAGGAGGAAGCACCTGGCTCCTGGCTTCAGATGGGCACAGCGCTGGCCGTGGTGGCCATTTTGGGGGTGAGCCAACGGAAGGAAGACCTTTCTCTGTCTCTCTCTCTCACTGTCTACCTCTATCTGTCAAATAAATTTTAAAAAAGTAGAACAGAAATAGATTTCTAAAATGTGAAGAACTTTGTTTTCAGCATTAAACCACCCTTTCATTCCAGCTATAAGATGTGCCCCCCCGCTTTTTTTTAAACTTTGCTGAATTTGGTTTCTGTATTTTACCAAGAGTTTCCTTTCTCATGGTCTCTGTACCTGGTTTTGATATGTCAAAATAACAACAACAGCCAGCCGCCATCCCCTCCCCCTGGTCTCTGCAGTACTTCCTCTGCAGCCCAGCTGGCTGGCTCTTGTTTTCTGAGGTTGGTTTGAGAATTGGAGGTTACCGCCTCAGGAACCTGGCACATCGTCTGCCTGGGGCCTGGCATTTGATCTGGTCACGTCGTCGTCGGCCTGAGTTCAGTTCTAGAACACACTCCCCGAGACTGTAGCAGAGGAGGAAGAGCGGCTCATCAGGCTCCTGGTGCTGGACGCCGAGCGGTGCTGCGTGAGGGCAGGTAGGGAGCGGCCGGGAAGCGCCGCTCCCCTTCACAGCCTTCATAGCCTTCACAGCCTGCCCTCCTGAGCACGCTCCGGTCTCCCGAAGCCATAGCCGGTGTGTGCGTGTGCGGATTATTTGAGGGGTAGAGTTACAGAGAGAGGACGAGAGAGAGAGGCTGTCCGTCTGCCAGTTCACTCCCCCAGTGGCCGCAAAGGCCAGCGCTGAGCCCGTCGGGAGCCAGGAGCCAGGAGCTCTTCTCGAGGATCCCATGCAAGTGTGGGGCCTCAGCCTTGGGCCATCTGCTGTGCTTTTCCAGGCCGTAGCAGAGAGCTGCATCGGGGGAGGAGCAGCAGCAGGGACTCAAACTAGCGCCCATGTGGGATGCCGGCACAGCGGGCGAGGCTTAGCCTACGTTGCCACGGCACCAGCCCCACCAAGGATAGTTTTTTGAAGTAGCAACATTTTATTTGAAGACATGTTAAGCTTGATGATATGTGTCTTTTCAGGTACTTTTGAACCAGCTCCGAGCGGTGTTTGACCAAATTATTGAGCTTCAGAACGCTCAGGATGCGATCTACAGGGCTGCGCTGGAGGAGCTGCAGAGGCGGCTGCAGTTTGAGGAGAAGAAGCAGCAGCGTGAGGCCGAGGTAGGCTCCACACTGGCCGCTCTGCGTTCCTGGCGGGCTTGTGGCCGTGCCGCAGCCGTCCCGCTCTGGCTCTGGCTCCACACTGGCCGCTCTGCGTTCCTGGCGGGCTTGTGGCCGTGCCGCAGCCGTCCCGCTCTGGCTCTGGCTCCGCCCGTGCTCACTGCTGTACTCATGTCCTGAGGATGCGTGAGGCACTCTAATGTAGATGGCCCCCTCACCACTTGTGAGTCACAGATGTCACGGCCTGTGTGGTGCCTTCACAGAGCAAGCTTAGCGCTGCACGTTTAAAGCTGGCGAGCCACCCCATGACTCGTTCCGAGTGCACAGGTACACATCCACACAGGAGCTCAGCTCTGGAGGGAGGTTAATGATTCTCTGTACGTTTCCAGAGGACCTAGAAGAGAAACCAGGTCTGATCAGACTGCTGGAGAAGAAATGAAATAGCTGAGGTGGCACTGCTGAGGGTGTGGTTGGGGCCTGCAGAGCAGCCCCGGGGCCCTCGCAGCCAGGTCAGAGTGCTGTGCTTGTCCCGGTCTGGAAAGTCGTTTCCAAATCCCATTTGGGAAGCATCCTGAGGCTGGTACCAAACTTGGAAAGAGAGAATAAATCTAGGTTGCGAATACTGATGGAAAAATCTTGCATACAATGTGCATGAGAAACCTAGCAGAATTCGAAGGATAAGTGCCAGGGTTCAGGAAATCAAGTGACGTAATTCGCCATGTTAGTTGAAAAAGGCAAGAAATCCAGTGACAGTTCTTGATTTGTTGGCTAAAAGACATGTTGTCAGATTTGCCATCGCGTGGAGGCATTCCTGTTAAACTAGAAACAGACGCTGTGTCATCACCAGTGCACAAAGGGCGGCGCTCTGAGAAGCAGGGAGGCGCCCAGGAGTCAGGAGGGTGCAGGGCTCAGGGGTGCCCACAGGTGAGCCTGGTGGCTCTTCTGTCAGTCCTTGCTCTTAAACTGTGGAGAGGACTCGGGGGTCCAAGGTGACTTACTGCAGCAGTGTTGAAAACAAGTTGAGACTGTTACATTGATTGTTACAAAGTGGTGTGTTTTGGTTTTTTTAAGATTTTATTTGAGAGGCATAGTTACAGAGAGAGAGGTCTTCCATCGCTGGTTCACTCCTCAAATGGCTGCAATGCCCAGAGCCAGGCCAGTCTGAGCCAGGAGCAGGAGCTTCTTCTGAGTCTCCTGTGCAGGTGCAGGGGCCCGAGGACTTGGGCCATCCTCTACTGCATTCCCAGGCCCTAGCCAAGAGCTGGATCAGAAATGGAACATCCGGGTCTCGAACCAGTGCGCACATGGGATGCCAGCGCTGCAGGCGGAGGTTTAGCTTACTACGCCTGTGGTTGCTAGACTGTGCAGTGCGGAAGCTGTGGAAAACAGAGAAGCAGCTCCGTGTGCTCCAGTGTTCCCATCGAGTTATTTCCAAGGTTCACTGCTTGAAAAAGTACGCTGCAGCGCGTTTGTGTCAGAAAGTTGTCGCAGGAGTGTGGGCCGACACAGCAGGGCAAGCAGAGGTGCCCCACTCCTGACATGCTGTGTGGCCACTGCTACAGGTGGTTTCCCCTTGAGATGTTAATTGAGTTCAGTGTGTTTGGTTCTTCAGGGCCAGTGGGGAGTGACCGCTGCAGAGGAGGAGGAGGAGAACAAGAGGATTCGAGAATTCCAAGAATCTATACCAAAAATGTGCTCGCAGTTGCGAATACTGACACATTTCTACCAGGTGCGTGTGTCTGTCAAGCCCCCGTCCACACCACAGCGCCCCTTTTCAGTAACTGGCGGTTGCTTCCAAAACAGTGAGAGGTGAAGCCACTGACTTGTGCAGGTGGGAGTGCACACCCTCTGGTGTCTCCACCTTGGTGACATGCTGGTGTCTCCAGGGGCCTGGGACCCTCAAGAGTCTTGGGTCTTCCCTGGCTCCCTGGCATCTGCTGTGCACCCCGACCAAGGTGGAGGGCAGCAGGTGTTCTCCCGCGGAGGGTGGGAGCATGGGGGTCCCAGGGCTTCTCAGCTTATAGGCAAGTTTCCTGTGGTAGAGTTCTGCAGATACATAGGCCAACGGGGCGTGCACGCAGATGTGTGCCCGTGCATGCTGTCTGCACGCTGGCATCCATGGGTGCTGGCAGCCAGGCTCAGTCCCAGATACGAAGGCTTCATGGTCCAGTGTAATTCAGGTCAAGGCCAAAAGCCTGAGCTGGCCGGGAGGGGCATGGTGGGCGGTCCCTCTGGGTAAGTCCTGGAAGCCCTAAGCCAGCCAGCCTTGCGTTCCGAACGCAGAGGCAGCAGCAGAGAGGTCTCACCTGCACGAGCTCTCCCCGCCCCGGCTGGTGGAGGTGCCGTCCACACTCACACTGGCCAGGTCTTCCCTCCTGTTCCACTCAGACCAGTGTGCTCACCTTGTTTGGAAACACTCAGTAGAGTGCTTTTCCAGGTTTCAGTCAAGTGGACACTGGTGGGACGGCCAACCTTGCTGCCCCCGCTCGTGCCGGGGGGTCCCAGCAGCCAGTGACCGTGTGCACAGATCTCAGGCAGCTGAGGAGAGGGCAGCCGGTCTGCGAGGCCAGGTGCTCTGCCTTTGTTTCCAGTCCGTCTCTCACCCCATCTGCTTCTCTGTGCGATTTTTAATGATAGAAATGAAAAGAATTTGTGGAGAATTTTTCCATCCAGTGGCTGGTAACTGCTTGCCCAGATCAAACGCTGACCCTCTCCTCAGCCTTTCGCGTGGCTCCTGCGTGCCCGCGTGGCTCTGTTCTGGAGCAGCCGGTCTGCTCTCCAGCCTCGGACTTCCTAGGTTTATATTTTTTTCTTTCAACGTAACAGGGAAATGTGTCCCTTTTGCGAATGGCATACTCCCACAAAGCAAGTGTGGTAAATGGCGGTGATGACTGGTTTGTGTTCATGCTGAAACACCCTTATTAGACAGATAGGAGTGCTTCCTGGAAGTTGTGTGTGCGGTGCATGCTCATGCAGATTTCCAGAGCGGGATACATAATGGTTAGTTCCACACTACTGAAATAATGAGATAGCTGTTCAGCTCTGAGGAGGAAGGTGTAATTTAAGCATTTGTCCATGTGCTCATTTCTAAGAGAGGCAGTAATCTTGTTTATGGTTACACATCGTCCTGATGGAGTTAATACACTTTTTAGACAGCCGTCTCAGTCAGCGTAATCCCATTTTACTGAAATTAGGCCGTTGCCTCTCCGATTCCTTTTCTCTTCTCTGCAGTGGCGTGTACTGTGGCTGTAGCAGCTGTGTGTCCAGGGACCTGACCCGTGCAGAGAAAGTCCCCGGGGGTTCCTTATGGTTGTCATTCCGTTGTGTGCCTTGACAGGAAGTCCCTGTCCGTGTCTCTGCCGTGTCGTCTGTCAGTGCTTCCTTCTCCAGACCCTGGTCAGAGACGTTCCCGTCACACGGTGTGATGGGCTTGCTGACAGCTGGGACCTCGGGCACACACCTGCTCTCCACTCTCCAGAGTCCGTCTGCCAGCTGCACCCTCTGTGCTTGGTTCCTTCCCTTCTCTCTAGCTTTGTTTGTTTGAAAGGGACAGTAAGAGAGAGAGAACGATGATCTTCCACCCGCTGGTCCTCCTCCCAAATGCCCACAACAGCTGGGCTGGGCCAGGCTGAAGCCAGGAGCCGGGGCTCCATGCTGGTCTCTCTCAGGGTAGCAGGGTGCCAGATGCCTTGAGCCATCGTCACCTGCCTCCCAAGCACACTAGCAGGGAGTTGCATCAGAAACAGAGCAGCCAGGACTTGAACTGGTGCTCCGATCTGGGTGTGGTCATTCGAAGCCCCAGCTTAACCCATGGCACCACATTGCTCACTCCTGTTCTTTTTTCCTTTCTTTTGTTTAATTAATTTATTTTTTAAGACTTAGGTGTCATTATTGTGGCACAGCCAGCTAAGTCTCCACTTGCCATGCTGGCATCTCTCATTGGAGTGCTGGTTCGAGTCCCAGCTATTTCACTTCTAATCCAGCTCCCTGCTAATGTGCCTGAGATAGCAGCAAAGGATGGCTCAAGTAATGTGTAATGTCCATAGTGGATTTACCTGTCTCCTCAAACATTTAGCCTTTCTTTATGGTGAAGTCCAGAATCACATCTTCTAGTTGTGCCTTTAAGTAGTGAAGTATGCAGTGTACGAATGTTACCTGTAGTCATCCTAATTGTGGAGGAGATCCCCAGAACTTACTCTTGTCTCGTCATAACTCGGAACCTGTTATTTCCCTTCCTCTCCCAACCACTAGTAAGTCACCATCTTTTTTTTTTTAAATTTAATTAATTTATTTATTTGAGAAGTAGAGTTATAGACAGAGAGAGAGTGAGACAGAGAGAAAGGTCTTCCCCCAAATGGCTGCAACGGCCGGAGCTGCGCCGATCCAAAGCCAGGAACCAGGTGCTTTCTGGTCTCCCATGCGAGTGCCTGGGCCCAAGGACTTGGGCCATCTTCCCCTGCTTTCCCAGGCCATAGCAGAGAGCTGGATTGGAAGAGGAGCAGCCAGGACTAGAACCGGCGCCCATATGGGATGCTGGTGCCGCAGGCGGAAGATTAACTGCGCCATGGGGCTGGCCCCACTATCATTTTTATGAAAAGATCTATGCATCTATCTATCTATCTATCTATCTATCTATCTATCTATCTATCTGAAATGCAGCGTTATAGAGCGGGAGAAGAAATATGTGTAGGTGGGGCGGAGATCTTCCATCTGCTGGCTCACTCCCCAGATGGCCACAGTGGCTGGGGCTGGTCCAGGCTGAAGCCATGAACCTGGAACTCTGGGTCTCCCCAGTGGGTGGCAGGGCCCCAAACACTTGTGCCATCCTCGCTGCCTTCCCAGGCTCATGAGTAGGGAGCTGGTGCAGAACAGGGCAGCGCAGACTGTGCCACAGCACCGGCCCCGCCATCCTGTGTGCTCGGCCCCTCCCACTGGCCACGCCGCGCTCTCCGTGTCACTGTGGATACGAGAGTTCACTTGGCGATGGGGTGGCGCTGGGATAAACCTGGGAATGCACATGTGGCTCCACAGGCGGCTTTCATTTCCCTTGGCTGAATCTGCGCTGTGCTGTGCTAGTTCTGTTTCTGGTGTTTTGAGGAATCCTCACCCTCTGGCACAGGGGCTGCACTAACTGGCACCCCAGCAGGTACCGGCGTTTGCCTCCTCCGCTCCGCTGCCGCCGTGTGTCTTCTCAGGAACAGCCGGTCTCGTGGGCTGGGGCGATCTCTCAGCGGGCCCTGGGTGTGCATCTCCCGGACAGCGGTGCTGGGCGTTTTCTGCTGGACCCGTCTGCGTGCTTACTGCAGGGCAGTGTCCAGTCTCCAGCTCTTGATCGTCACCTTTGTCAGATGTTCAGCTTGTAAGTGCTCGCTGCTGCTGTTCTCTCTGCACTCTCGGATTGCTCCCTTTGCTGCGCAGCGACTTGCAGTGCAATGAAGCCCGGCTTCATTGTTCCTTGTTCTGGGGTCTGATACAGAAATACCTTTTTTCATTCCAACTTCCTAAAACTTTTCTTTCTTTTTTTCTTTTTTAAAGACTTTATGTATTTATTTGAGAGGTAGACTTACAGACAGTGAGAGGAAGAGACAGACAGAAAGGACTTCCTTCCGTTGGTTCACTCCCCAAATGGCCGCAATGGCCAGAGCTGTGCCGACCCAAAGCCAGGAGCCAGGAGCCTCCTCCTGGTCTCCCACGTGGGTGCAGGGGCCCAAGCACCCAGGCCATCCTCCACAGCTTTCCCAGGCCATAGCAGAGAGCTGGATTGGAAGTGGAGCAGCCGGGACTAGAACTGCTAGTGTCCATATGGGATGCCGGCGCTTCAGGCCAGTGGTTAACCCACTTGCCACAGCGCCGGCCCCCTGAAACATTTCCCGTATGTTTCTTATAGTAGTTTTAAAGTTTCAGGTCTTGGTCTTTAATTCATTTTGAGTTAATTTTTATTAATCTTTTTTGGAGTTTATACATGAGGAGAAATTGGGGTATAGTTTAATTCTGCTGAAGACTGTCTTTTTTTTTTTAAGATTTATTTATTTATTTGAAAGAGTTACACAGAGAGAAAAGGAGAGGCAGAGAGAGAGAGTGAGAGAGAGGTCTTCCATCCACTGGGTCACTCCCCAGTTTCCCACAATGGCCAGAGCTGTGCCGATCTGAAGCCAGGAGCTTCTTCCAGGTCTCCCACACGGGTGCAGGGGCCCAAGGACTTGGGCCATCCTCTACTGCTATCCCAGGCCATCGCAGAGAGCTTAATCAGAAGTGGATCAGCCAGGATTCAAACTGACCCCCATATGGGATGCCGGCACTGCAGGCGGCAGTTTACCCGCTATGCCACAGCACCGGCTCCGCTCCGAAGACTGTCCTTTTTCCCAGAGTGTGTTCCTAGTATTTTATTGTCGTTGGCTGAGATACAGGAGTTTACCTGTAGGATCTCTTCGTTCATTGGTCTGTGTATCTGGTTGTATGCCATGTTGTTTTAATTGCTTTTTTTTGAAATAGTGTAAGAAGGAGCGATGTAAGTTTTTCAGATACTTGGTGGAATTCAGCAGTGACGCTACCTGGGCTGAGGCTTTTCTGTGACGGGGGTTCTTGCTGATTCAGTCTCTGCTTGTCACTGCTCTGTGCGAGTCTTCTGTTTCCTCATGACTCTCTTGGTAAGGCGGAGGTGTGTGTCCAGGGTTTGTTTCTTTCCTCTAAAGCTTATGGAATTGGTTGCTACATGGTTGCTGACGTTAATCGTCAGCAGTCCCTTGTACTTCCTGGTCAGCTGTGATGTCTCTGTTCATCCCTGTTTTATCTGTGTGAATCTCCTGATTTTTCTTATTCTAGCTATAAAGGTTTGTCAGTTTTATCTTGTTAAAGAACCAGCTCTTACTTCATTGCTTTTTGTTTGTTTTCTGTTTTTAGCTCTGTGTCATTAATCTGTACTAATTTTTTACATCGACTCATTTGGGGTTTGATCTTCTTGTCCCGTGAGGTGCAGTGGTATTGCACTTATTTGGGATGTTTCTGCCTCTGTTGCAGGCACCCATTGCTATAAAATTCTCTCTAGAGCTTTTGCTGTTTCTCATAGGTTTTTGTATGTTGTGTTTCCATTTGGATTTGTTTCAATAAATTCAAAAATTTGCCTCTTAATTTCTTACTTGATCCATTGATTATTCAGATATTCGTTGCTTGGTTCCCATGTATTTGTGTAGTTTTTCATTTCTGGTTTCCAGTTTCATTACATTGTCATCAGTAAAGATGCTCGATGTGATTTCCGTTGCTACGTGTGAGGAGACTTGCTCTGTGCCTCCCGTGGGATCTCCCGGGTGTTCCTGTGCTGGTGAGAAGGGCTGACTATCTGCACTGCGGGGACACCCTGTAGGTGTGTGTCAGGTCCAGTTCATCTAGGGTGTGCTGTCTTGTCTTGCTGTTTCTTTGCTGACTGAATGATCTTTCACTTGGAAGGATGCGGTGTCGGGGCCAGTGGTGTGGTGTGGTGAGCCAAGCTGCTGCCTGCAGCCCCCAGCCCATATCAGAGCCCAGCTGTCTTGCTTTTGATCCAACTCCCTTCTAATGCTCCTGGGAAGGCAGTGCGGACTTGGGCCCCTGCACCCATGTGGGAGACCTGTGGGGTGTTCCTGGCTCCTGGCTTTGGCCTGGAGCACCCAGGCTGTTGTGGCCATTTGGGGAGTGGACCAGTCGATGGAAGATCTCTTTCTCTCTCCCTCTTCCTCCTCATTCCCCACCTCCCTCCCTCTCTCCCTCCCTCCCTCTCTCCCTCTCTCTCTCTCTCTCTCAACCTCTCTCCCTCTCTGTCACTGTGCTTTTCAAAATAATAAATCTTTTTCAAAAGGGAGATGTTAAAGTCCTCTAGTACTATTGTATTAGAATCTGTCTCCTTAGGTTTATTGGCATTTGCTTTATATATTTGGGTGCTCTGATACTGGGCACATATATATTTATAATTGTTGTCTCTTGCTAGATTGCTTCATCATTTTATAGTAACCTTCCTTGTCTCTTTTTACTGCTTTTGATTTAAATATCTGTTTTATCTGACAGTAAACACGGCTGATCTTGCCATCCTTGGGGTTCATTTGCAAGGAATACCTCATCCCGTTCTTTGGCTTTGACTTAAAGGTGAAGCGAGTTTCTTGTAAAGTACATATAGTTGAGTCTTGTTTTATTCTATCCATTTGGTCACTCTGTGTTTGGTCACTGGAGAATTTCAGCCATTTATATTTAAAGTAACTGTTGATAAGTCAGACCTTACTGCCTTTTTGATGCTTGTTAATTAATTATTTGATCGCTTCTTTATCCCTGACTTAAAACCATTTATGGTTAAGTGATTTTTTTTCTAGTAGTGTGGTTTGATTTATTGTATAATTTTTGGTATGTCTATTATGAATTTTTGTCTTGTAGTTACCATGAAACTTACAAAAAACTTCTTTTGGCTATATCAAATAGTTTTGAAATGACAGGAGCTTAACATTGATTATAAAAATAGAGAATTTGCCAGCGTTGTGGTGTAGAAGGTAAAGCTGCTGCCTGAAATGCTGGCATCCATATGGGTGCCAGTTCGAGACCCGGCTGCTCCACTTCCAGTCCAGCTCCCTGCTAATGGGAAAGCAGCAGAAGACGGCCCAGGTGCTTGGACTCCTGCGCTCATGTGGGAGACCCAGAGGAAACTCCTGGCTCCTGGCTCTGACCTGGCTCAGCTCTGGTTGTTGTGGCCATTTGAGGAGAGAACCAGCAGGTTGAAGATCCCTCTCTGTGTCTGTCCTCCTGTCTGTCTGTCTCTCTCTTTCTAACTCTACCTTTTAAATACATAACTAAAAAGAAACAAGAAAAGAGCTAAGAAACACTAATTGAGAACTCTGCCTGTGCGCTCCATTCCTTCTCCTGTGAGTTTTGTCCCGTTTGCCTGTTAGCATTTGATGCAGTTATTTTTGTTCTGGTCTTCACACTAAAGGTGTGAATGGTTTGTGTACTCATCCTGGACTTCGTGCTCACTCTTACTCCAGTGACTTCCGTCTTCTAGTCTTATCTTTCTCCTTAGGTTGAAGAACTCCCTTTAGCACTGTCCCATAAGACAGCTGTGCTGGGGCGCCGCGTTCTCCCGCCGTTGTGTGGGAGTGTCTGTCCCCAGCGCTGGAGAGCAGCTCTGCGGGGTGCAGTCTTCCTGGCTCTTTGCTTCCTGGCCTGTGAGGTTTCGTTGAGAATTCTGCAGCTGTGCAGATATTTCTTCCACTCGCTGCTTTGAGCGTCTTTTCCTTAACCTGGAAGAGCTTAATTGTATCTTGGTTCAGATATCGTTGGGTTGAGTCTGACTGGGGACTTTTGGCTTCTTTACCTGCTTAATTGTATCTTTCTCCAGGTTTGGGAGTTTCTTGTCATTATCTCTGAATCTGCTCTCATCCCTGTGACGTTCTCCGATGATCTGGCCCTGGCATGCTGTCCTGTGTTTCTCCTAAGCCTCCCTCATTCTTGTTGCTTCTTTTTCCTCCAAGTGAATTTTCGAGCTCACTGATTGTTCTGTGAGATCTATTCTCTTGATGCCTTCTGTCGTGTTTTTAATTTTCACATACTTTACAGTTGAAGGATTTTTTAAAAAAATATTTATTTGAAAGAGTTACAGAGAGAGGTAGAGCGAGAGAGAAAGAGAGGTAGAGCATGAGAGAGGTCTTGCAGACGGTGGGTTACTCCCCAGATGACCACAACAGCCGGAGCTGAGCTGATCCGGAGCCAGGAGCCAGGAGCTTTGTCCAGGTCTCCTACATGGGTGCAGGGGCCTAAGCACTTGGGCCATCTTCCACTGCTTTCCCAGGCCATAGCAGAGAGCTGGATCAGAAGAGGAGCAGCTGGGACTTGAACCCGTGCCCATATGGGATGCAGACACTGCAGGCTGGGGCTTCAACCCATTGTGTCACAGCGCCAGCCCCGAGGGATTTTTTTTTTGTTGATTTATGTTAGTTCCATCTTTCAAGTCCATTAGAATATTAAATCATTTCTCTTCTATCTTGAAATTTGTTGAGTTTCCTTAAAGCAGCTATTTTGAAATCTTCATGCAAGCATTTAAAAATTTCAGTTGACCTGTTGCGTGAATTGCTGTTGACCTTGATGTCTCTCTGGGACAGAGGTGGCCAGAGCATTGCCAGCGTCTTACTCTGCCCTCCATGCGTTCATTATTCTGACCAAAGCAAGGACAGGGCTCACAGCAGCCAGTGAAGACGCTGGGGAGACTGCCGCGGATGTGGACGAGAAGTTTGCAGGCCAGCTAGAACGTGTGGAGATGAGCGGCAGCCACCTGGGCTGGAGCCCTCTGCTGGCAGCAGGGTGGGGACTTGACAGGGGGGAGCTTGTCCTTCGGCCATGACTCTGAACCTTGAATTGAACGGTCACTCTCACGCTAAGATCTGGGTGCACTTCTGCATGAGGTGACTGTGGCGACGCCATGCCCAGCCATGAGCGCAGGGGCTGCAGCTGCATTCACAGCACAGGCATGGCATGGAAAGGGTGGTCCATCTTCCATGGCCTCGTGTGTCCTGTCAGCCCACGAGCCTGGGAAGCCCTTCACAGGAAGCGTGGCACTGAGCTCTGTGTGCAGAACCAAGGGAGGCTGCTCTGGCGTCTGGGGCTTCGCTGCTCACTCATTCTCGTAGGACTTGGGGCAGAAAGGAAATACCTGTGGGCCAGTTGCTTTTAAGTGAGATATTTTCATTGCTTGTTTGTATCCGTGACGACGTTTGCTCTTCCTGACCTGGGCTCAGGTACCTAGCGCCTGCCCCGTGGGGCTCCGGCAGCAGCTGCTTGGTCGGTGCGGAGCTGCTGGGGGCCGTTTGTGGTGGTTCTTGCTGAAGTGGGTGTTTTGTTCCTGTTCTGTGCAGGGCATCGTGCAGCAGTTTCTGGTGTCACTGACGACCAGCTCTGATGAAAGCCTCCGTTTTCTGAGCTTCCGGTTGGACTTTAACGAGCACTATAAAGCCCGAGAGCCCAGACTGCGCGTGTCTCTGGGCAGCAGAGGGCGGCGCGGTTCGCACACGTGAAGCCCGTCGTCCCAAGGAGCTGCAAGTGCGCTGCCATTTCTAGCAGTGTCGGATGTAAGAGTTCACACACGGACCCTCCAGGCGCCTGGATGTAAGAGTTCACACACGGACCCTCCAGGCACCCGGATGTAAGAGTTCACACACAGACCCTCCAGGTGCCCGGATGTAAGAGTTCACACACACACCCTCCAGGTGCCCGGATGTAAGAGTTCACACACAGACCCTCCAGGCACCTGGCATGCTGCTGGTGCCCCTGTTTCTGCCCACGTGTGCTCCAGCGTCCGTGGTGTCGCGCGTCGGAGCAGACTTCTGATACCGCGGAGATGAGCAGCCCGGTTGCCCTGTGCACATCGGTGACAACTGAGCGACACCCCGACTTGTTGAGGCTTCTTCAGCTCTGTGATACAGTTTATATTTGTCACTTTTAAGAATACCTGTTTCTTTTAGAGAAGATTAGGGTGATAGGATATTCATCTGTTAAGATGGTAATGTCATTGCTATTTTTTTAACATCCTCTCTAAAACAATTTTTGTTAATGTAATCAAAATGTAAGAAAATGTCCTTACTAAGAAAATAGAGCATTTTATTTTAGTTTTTTAGTGTTGTAAAATATTAACCTATATAAGGACCTTTGTATCTTAATGTACCTTACATATGTTTATTCTTATTTTCTCTTCTTTCAAAGTTTACATTTTATATTTAATTTACTATTTCAGATAACTTCTAAAGAGTCTAGGGAAAAGGATGAGCTGTGCGGAGTGAAATCCTTCAGCCGCGCTGCCCGCGTTCCTTGACGCCGTCAGCTGGAGCAGTGGGGACATGCGTGGCCCACAGTGAATGGAATCTTATTTTCAAAGCTGTTGATAAGCATCAGAACGAAGTGGACTTGGATAACGCAGATCCCCTTTTTCCTTGCCTATTTTTTCATTGTAAATATTTATATCAACATCCAAACAGATGTTGGGGGAAGTGTTTTTGTAAAAATATCATACAGGTCACATAAATCTGCCTTTATTATGTTCCAAAACTGAAAACCTAGAGAATTAAAAACAGTTCTCTTCCAGCTGCATCTGTGGTTTCTGGAGCGCTCTGTGAGGAGGTGAGTGAGTCGGCGCCAGGTCTGGCTGAGGGTGCTGGAAGCTGACGTCCTGGGCGGGGCGGCAGCACGTGGATTCTTCCCTCGGCCGCGTGCAGTGCAGTGCAGAGACAAGAGGGGCCCTGCACTCGGTGCTGATGGGACACGTCCTGTGTGTCCCAACTGACTCCCGGGGCTGTGGGTTCCCCCAGCAGTCCTGTGTGTCCCAACTGA
>CM027393.1:117161195-117181344 GCA_015711505.1 Sylvilagus bachmani | reverse complement strand
AGACAGACCCAGGACAGGACTAGCTGTGTACACTGCAGTCACCCAGACAGACCCTGGACAGGACACGCCGTGTACACTACAGTCACCATACAGACAGACCCTGGACAGGACACGCTGTGTACACTACAGTCACCATACACAGACCCTGGACAGGACATGCTGTGTACACTACAGTCACAGATACAGACAGACCCTGGACAGGACACGCTGTGTACACTACAGTCACCAAGACAGACCCTGGACAGGACACACTGTGTACACTACAGTCACCATACAGACAGACCCTGGACAGGACACGCTGTGTATACTACAGTCACACATACAGACAGACCCTGGACAGGACACGCTGTTTACCCTGCAAAGCTACCTCGCATGTAGAACCTGCTGCGTCAGGCGTCAGTGGAAGGCACACATAAACGTGTGGTTTGTGTCTGGGCCCAGTGTCTGGAGGGCCGGCTGGGTTTCCCGTATCACTGTCGAGAGGTGGAGAAGCCCAGCGGGGCTCAGAGGCCCAGGGCTGGGAGGGATGCGAGCGCTGTGGAGTCTCTCACGCAGCCAGACCCGAGCACCATGTCCTGGACTGAAGCAGGTGGCCGCTGTCCCTCCGGTGCCGTGCGGGTCCTCATCATCCAGCCCACGGGCAGGTCAGAGAGCGCGGTAGCCTAGGACCTTGGCCTCGCGAGAGCTTCGCGCCGTCCTCTCACAGGAGTCCAGGGGCCCTGGCCGGTTCCCTGAGCTGTCATCCGGAGGCCTGAGCAGCAAGGCATCTGGGCATCGTGCAGGTGCTACGGAGACCGAGACGCATGCTGCGCCCATGTGGGGACCCCTCCTGTGCTGCCTCCTCGTCTGAGGCCCTGGCCCTGCACGGCCCGTCCCTCGCAGCGTCCGGCCTCCGGTCAGAAGGAGGAGCTCGGCAAGCATGAGGCAGACACGGGGCTCTGCTCCCCTCGGCTCTCGGGTTCCCAGGGTGTGATTACTACGCCTCAACAAACCCGCGACTCGTGGTGAGCTCCACAGAGACAGAGTGCAACAGAAGCGGGGATGTTCCGGGATTCACAAGCAGTCACTGAAATTCCGTGCTAACTGAATGATCACCACGGCTGGAGAGAATTCGTGGACTGGGCGTGGCTCAGTGGAAAGTGCTCGGTTAAGAGTGGAAACCACAGAGCACAGGGGAAGTGCCAGACAGACAGAAGCAGCTCACCTGGGCAGCAGTGGCGCGGTCAGCACTGGGAAGCCAGCCCGGAATTCTCCAGAACACACACAGGCGCAGAGGTGGCTGTCACTGGGACACGCGACAGGGTGGGTGCGAGGACACGCGTGGACACACTGCGGTGAGCAGGCATGTGGTTAAGCCTGTGTCCCGGGGCAGTCGTGGCTGTCGGGGGAGTCTCCCCAGGGAGGCCAGGGCCCCGTGAGCTGCAGAGCAGGGCTGTGCCACTGCCGAGGCTCCTGCAGGCGGCAAGGACGGCCCGCGCTGCACACCGGGCGTCTGCCCGCGGGCCCTCGCACGGGGCGGGGTCTCGCACGGGCAGGAGCGCACGGCGGAGCGAGGAGCGGAGCAGGTGGGCGTGTGGGCAGACCCAAGTGGCGCTGCCTGCGTGGGGCTCACCCTGCCTGAGTGTCTGGCAGGTAGGGGGAGTGAAAACTAGCGACAGCAGGAAGCGGGAAGCGTCAGTGCACGGAGCTCCGTTCTCCCGATCTCTCCTCCTGGGCGTGTTCAGGAGGCACTGAGAGCACTAATCTGGGTCGTAACAAGTCATGGACACAGTGAGGTCGCTCACGGCACCTTTAATGCCGTATTCACAATTAAGTAGATGTGGAAGTACTTGTCTGATAAAAACTACATGTCTAATCCAGATAGTGGAGGAAGGGGGAGTTTAGGCGTGTGAGACAGACGGAGGACTCTGAGATAGCAGGTGCAAATGCAGCCGCAGTGCGGAGTCACTTGGGTTAATACAAATGGAAACAGGTTAAGTATTCTGATAAAAACACAGACGACTGGGTTTTGAAAAATATTACTCCTATGTATAGACCGAAAAGATACACATTAAATAGGATATTAGAAGAAAAAAGACAAAAAAAGCAAAATAAGAAATACAATGTTAGGGAGATCTGAATGCCACAGGATGGAAAACGACGCCAGGATTACCCAGAAGACAGTGTGGACGAGAGATAGATAAAGCCGTCTGCGGCAGGAGGAGTACTACAGACAGGTCGTCTCCGAAGAGGCGAATCCAGCAGCTGATGTAGCAACTGGTCTTTATGGACCTCTAGCCTGGCTCCAGCAAGACCGAGAGAAGCCGGGGACAGCCCCTCCCCCGCGGCGGCTGACGTGCCTGCGTGGAGACCAGAGGTCAGGAACTTGCCAAGAGCAGACCACACGTTTCCAAAACCCGAAGTCGTACAGGGTGCAAGAGGAGTGTAAACGTCTTCCCAGCTGGTAACGTAGGATGGGGCGCACCCCGGTCAGACGCGGGGCTGCAGACCTGTCTCCCCAGGCGCACCCTCACACGGGTGCCAGCCCGCGTCTGTGTCTGTGTCTTGCTCATAAACGTACTTCTCGGCTGAGAGCAGGGGGCGTCCATCCCTGGGCCAGGCCCAGCGTTCTGATGCCTTCGTGGTGTCACTGAGGGGGCGTGGCGATAGGGTTGTGCTATTAAGTCAGCTTTGAAGGTCGTGGACGTCGGGGCCCTGTGGGGTCAGGATGAGCGTGGGGTGGGAGGATGCAGCTGTGAGGTTGTCTGGGCCAGCACTGCTGTCGGGTGCAGGGTCTGAGTCCACCCGTACAGGATGGACTGGGCCCGAGGAAAGGTGAGTGCGCCGCTCGCCCGTTTCCCGGCCTTGTGAACCCGGAGACAATCAGACACGGTGGGGAGCCAAGTCAAGCACTTGTAACAGAGTCTTTTAAAGCACAAAACTGCAGTCACTGGGGCAGGGCATAAGGACCAACCAATCACTTAAAAGATCATTTTACGGGGCGATTTCTATAGGACTAGCCACATGTCTATAGACTCCTCATCAGTCGTCGTCACCTCCCCTGAGGCTGCGCAGCCAATCAGCTTCAGTGGCAAACAGCTCTGTGTTCTGCCCACCTTACTTCCTTTGGGCGCCATCTTTGAATTGCCTTGTGTGTCTAATTTCCCTGCACGGGGGTCGTGTGGACAAGCAGTCAACAGTCTCCCTGGACAGCTGGGGCCATTGACTGACTAAAGCACCCAACAGCAGGGGCCTGACACTGTCACTTAGCATCCCAAACGTGTCACCTTCTGCCTCACACAGCCTGATCCCTCCTGCAACGGTGTTGGGCTCCTGCGTGTGCATGTGTTACGTCATGGTCCTGTTGTGCCTGTGTGTGTTGTGGGCATGCCACGCATGTGTGTTTGTGCATGTTGTGGGCATGTTGTACCTGTGTGCGCATGCATGTCATGGGTGTGTTTCTACGTGTGCATGGTGGCCATGCCATGTATGAGTGTGCATGTCATAGATATGTGCCTGTGTGCATGTGGGTGTGTCATGCGTGTGTTGTGCCTGTGTTGTAGGCATTCCATGCGTACGTGTGCCTGGGTCATGCCTATGTGCATGTCATGGGTGTGTCATGCATGTGCACATGTGTGTAGTGGATGTTACATGCATCTGGAAGATTCTGTTCTATTGGACATGCAGGATCTGCTGCTGCTCTGTTTCCATGCTTGATCGCTTTTTCTTTCTTGTTTCCTTAATGAAAAAACCCCATAAGCCTTCCCGCTAGGCCCTGAAGTGACTGCACGTCTTTGGGACTGCATGAATGAACTGCATCGTTTACTTGGGGTGGCTCTCAACACACATGTGGGCATGGGTTTTTCTTCCTAAGGGTGGGGGCGGCGTGTTTGAGCAGCACGGGGCTCCTGCTGGGGCTCAGGTCGACGTCGCACTCACTGCCCTGAGCGCCTGTCTGAGCCTGGGCCCCTCTGGTCTTCCGTGGAAGTTGTTTACTGTTTGGAAAAAGGAGATTTAGTTTGAGACACCGGGGTCGTCCTTCCTCCTGGGCCCCAGCTCCCAGGAGGCCTGGGCCAGCGCTGAGCACTCTTGGTGCTCAGGCCCACAGATCGCCAGCGGGTGTTTACCACAGCCTGGACAGTCTGCCCACCAGCAGCTTCACGTGGACACAGGCGTGGGGGGGGAGGGGTCTCAGCTCCGGCCCTGTGGCGCTGCGCTGACACTGATGACCGACATCCCCTCGGAGGCTGGGAGGACATCTGGACACACCCACCATGCCCCAGCCTCGCCACCACGGAAGGCCTGGCTTGCAGAAGGGGCCGAGAGGCTTCTGGAAAGTTCCAGAGAGAAGGCTGGGCCAGGGCCAGAAGCCAGGGGCATGTGTGTGAGCCACCGTTGAGCAGTTGGGAGCAGCAGCGGGGGTGGGCGGGCCTGATGGGTGCTGGTGACCTTCCTGGGCCTGGCCACAGTGGGCTCAGGTGGAGGCTGTCCTGTGGGCGCAGCACAGCCTTACGTGTCCCTGATGATTCCTGGTCCCGCCAGGCTGAGAAGGGGGAGGGGGCTCCCGCACTGACGTGGCCCAGGACCCTGTGAGTTTGGACTTGCAGGTCAGGTGCCCATGCCCATGGAGCTGTAGCCGCCCCTTCCCACTCTGCCCAGAGCCGCCTGAAGGACACCCCTGACCCCGCAGTCGCCGCTTTGTTCTCTCCACCCGGGAACAGCTGCCTGGGAGGGGATTGATCCTAGTGTTGGCTCCGGTCTACTTTAGATCGCCCCGTATCGCGAAGGATTTTGTCCAGAACTGATAGCCTGTGATGCTGATCAGCTTTTGAGATCTTTTCTGTGGAGAAAAGTTCCCGCGAGCCCTGGTGAGTGAGGTGTGGCCCCCATCTCTTCCTCTCACACTGGGAAACCACGTGCGGCTGACACCGGCGGTGACCGGGCTGGGTTTCGGGCCAGGCTGTCACAATGCCCTCTTCCACGAGCCGGGCAGCCAGCGTCACGCTCAGGTCGGGGGTTCCTCGTGACTGTCTCTCGCCCGGAGACCATGCAGGTCCAGACTCGATGCAGTGATGAGGATCTGGCACTGCTGGTCCGTGGACCTGGACACGTCTCATGGGACACGTCACTGCCACAGCCCCGCCCCCAGCTGTCCTGCCCTCTGCAGCAGGGAGTGTGAGGGTCCTGAGGGACCACGCCTGCTGCTCGGGAGCCCTGGTGTGGCCCCGCCCCGCCCCTCCTCTCTGCCCCCAGGATGCCCCCGGTTCTTCCTTCTCTATGTCTGTGCACTCAGTGTCCGTGAGGGAGAGGCTCCTGGCTCTCGTCTCCCCACGAGGACAGCTTGGTGCACTGCAGAAGTACTGCTGGGCTCTGCCCCTCTGCCTCCTGCTCTGGCTCCCGCGGTCTCTGGTTTCTTGGGAAATACGACCCCTCTCTTACCTGCCCAGCGGCTCCCAGGGCTGCAGCTGAGAGAGGGGATCCTGGGCTGACAGGAAATCAGTGACGGTGGGTAGAGGTACATATGCCCCGGGGGACCCCCAGATTTTAGCGGGGCCGGGAGTCTGAACCTGCAGCTCAGGCGCCGCTGCTGTGTAAGGAAGGGCCTCAGGATCTCGGGGGTCCTGGAACGGTGGGTCACAGGGCGGGGCGGGGAGGTGGGGGAGGGCCTGCCCTGGCAGCAAGGAAGGGAACCTGTTTGCAGATCCTTCCTCCCCCAGGTGCTCAGGCTTCAGGGGGCTCGGCCAAGTGACGGTGAGGTCCTTGGGTTATGTGCGGCGAAGTGTTCAAGGCACACGCACGGCTCCTACCCCCGGAAAACAGCGGGCTAGTTCCTCTTGCATTCCTCCCGGAGACCACGGTGGATAAACTCTTTGTGTGTTTTCCCAGGGATAATCTGGACATAGAGACTGTTGCAATGACGTGCTTTGCCTGGGCATTGAATGCCACACTCACTACGCTTAATGTTTTGTAGAGGAAATTGCTTAGAAAACTGTGGTGTGTGCTTCAGGGTAACTGTTTTGTGGAACAATCTAGAAATCGTCAACTAATATAATGATTCTCCATCTTGGGTCTGAGGAGTGTAGAGTGTATTCTGCAGCCTCTGGGAGTCCCCAGGAGGCCCCAGTCATGCTAACGTTCCCATCGTCCCTGCGTGTGTGTGTTCCTATCTGACCCTTGGCACCCTCGGATGAGGCCCCGCCGAGGTCAAGCAACTCGCCTAGGGTCACTGAGGTAGTTTGTGGCTGAGCTGGGAAAGAGCTTAGGGACCGTCGACTCCTCCCAGGGCACAGCTACTGTATCCTCAAAGGAACCACGTGGGTTTAAGTCTAGTATTTCTACTTTAGTGTTTGGGCGATATGGAGTAACACGGACCAGATTAATCCTCCTGGTTTAGTTAAAAAATAAGGAAATAATTGGAGACGATAATGTGTATATATCAGACAACAGGCAGCAAAAGCCAGAGGTGTGACACAGGTGTGTACAGCCTGGGAGCAGCCACGTGGAGGGCAGGAGTGGGCAGAACGCGTAGGTTGAGGTGCAGCTGGGGGGTTGGAGAGGCCCACAAGGCCGGAGGAGGAAGGGAGGGAAACAGAGAGAGAGACAGAGGGAGTCGGAGAGCTGCAGGGGCCGCCTGGTCACGCAGTGGTTCTGAGATGGGGAAGAACCCCAGAACGATGGGCAGCACCATTTCCAGCGCTCCCGCGGCCACCAGTACACAGGAAAACACAAGCCGAGCGTCGTGACACACAGGACGTCGAGGGAAGCGCTCGGGACCGCCTCACCCCAGTCGTGGGGAGCATTGGACTTCGAGTAAATGCCGCTGAGTCCCACAGAGCAAAAGCACAAAAGACCAGACCGATTCCTGTAACTTAACAGAGAAAAAGAGCCAAGAACAGTATTTTTTTTAAATGTGAGAATATCCAACACATGAAGAAGTAAAGCTCACAGGATCTTGCACCTAACCAAAAATTACAGGACATGCAGATAAGGAATAAATTATCACTTAAATGAGAAGAAAAATCAACCAATCAAAATTGGCCCAGAAATAACATAGATGGTAGAATAAAAGACTCATGTATTTTTAACAAAACAGTGTAGCTTATGTTCAAGAAGCATAGATTGTCAAATTAGATTTTTTTTAATTTTTATTTTTTATTTTTTGACAGGCAGAGTGGACAGTGAGAGAGAGACAGAGAGAAAGGTCTTCCTTTGCCGTTGGTTCACCCTCCAATGGCCGCTGTGGCCGGTGCATCGCTCTGATCTGAAGCCAGGAGCCAGGTGCTTTTCCTGGTCTCCCATGGGGTGCACGGCCCAAGCACCTGGGCCATCCTCCACTGCCCTCCCGGGCCACAGCAGAGAGCTGGACTGGAAGAGGGGCGACCGGGACAGAATCCAGTGCCCCGACCGGGACTAGAACCTGGGGTGCCAGTGCCGCAAGGCAGAGGATTAGCCTAGTGAGCCGCGGCACTGGCCCAAATTAGATTTTAAAAAAGGAAGACCTAACTATTTGTCTACAAGAAGCCCACTTTAATTATGAAGACACAAATAGATTAAAAGGAAAATGTTGATTAAAGACATGCCATGCTAATACTGATCAAGAAGTGCCAAAATTAAATTTCAGACAATGTAGATTTAGGGCCAAAAAACATTACTAAAGATAAGAGATAAGATAATTCCTTAACTTTAAAAGGGGTAATTCCTCAGGAAAACACAACATTCTCAAATGTGTTTGCCTAAAAAAGAGCCTCGAAGTATGCAAACACTGCAGAACTAAAAGCAGATGAGAAGTCACATCATAGTTTGAGATTTCAATACCACATTTTCTTTAAAAAAAGTCATTAATTTGAAAAGGAGAGCGAGACCTTCCATCTTCTGGCTCACCCCTCAAATGGCCTCAACAGTGGGTCTCGGTCAGGCCAAAGCCTACGCCAGGAACTTCATCTGGGTCCTCCAGGTTTCTGGGCTGTGTTTCTGGCACATGAGCAGGAAGCTGGATTGGGAGCGGAGCAGCAGGGTCTTGCACGCTGCTCTGATACGGGACGTTGCGCCTCATCGCCAGCCCCTAATACACATTTTCAATAATCAGTCCAATAGGCAGATAAATCCAACAGTGTGCATGGAACCCGAACAAGTCTGTTGCTGTCTATAAGACCGTCCAGCCATCAACAGTACGGCACATACACTTTTCAGGTGAATGGGGAATATTTGCTAAAGTGTACTTAAATGCACTTAAAATATTTGAGTAATATAGGCTCTATTATCAAAATGAAATTAAATTATAAATCAACAAATAATGGTATCTGGAAAATCTCCACGTATTTCAAAACCCAACAGTTCATTACTAAATAACCCAGAGATCAAAGAATCAACTTAGGGGCCGGCGCTGTGGCTGCCTTGGTTAGTCCTCCACCTGCGGCACCGACATCCCATGTGGGCGCCGGGTTCTAGTCCCGGTTGCCCCTCTTCCAGGCCAGCTCTCTGCTGTGGCCCGGGAGTGCAGTGGAGGATGGCCCAAGTCCTTGGGCCCTGCACCCCATGGGAGACCAGGAGAAGCACCTGGCTCCTGGCTTCGGATCAGTGCAGCGCCGGCCATAGTGGCCATTTGGGGAGTGAACCAATGGAAGGAAGATCTTTCTCTCTGTCTCTCTCTCTCTCAGTGTCTAACTCTACCTGTCAAATAAAAAAAAGAATTAACTTAAAAGATGAATTTAAAGGATGTCTAACTGAATGAAAATTAAAAGGGATGAGATTACGTGATACCTAAAGGAAATTTTTAGCGCTGAACATTTACATTATAAAAATGACCAAATTTCAAATCTGTGATTTACATATTCATATTAAAACAACTAGAAAACTCATAATGAACAGAAAAGAAGGAAATACAGAGTGGAAGTCACTCTAATGAAAAAACAGAAGCAGTAGAGAAAAATGAGGCCAGAACCTGTCCTCTGAGCAGAACAATAAAATTGTTAAACCTCTAATGAGACTTAAATTTTTTGAAAGTTGCAGATCACCAATATCAAGAATTAGAGGCCGGTGCCACGGCTCAACAGGCTAATCCTCTGCCTGCAGCGTCAGCACACTGGGTTCTAGTCCTGGTTGCCCCTCTTCCAGGCCAGCTCTCTGCTGTGGCCCGGGAGTGCAGTGGAGGATGGCCCAAGTGCTTGGGCCCTGCACCCCATGGGAGACCAGGAGAAGCACCTGGCTCCCTGCTTCGGATTAGTGCTGTGCACTGGCCGCAGCGTGCCGGCCACAGCAGCCATTGGATGGTGAACTAACGGTAAAAGGAAGACCTTTCTCTCTCTCTCTCTCTCTCTGTCTCTCTCTCACTGTCCACTCTGCCTGTCAAAAAAAAAAAAAAAAAGAATTAGAAAACTGACATCACCCCCGTTTCTGCAGACATTGAAATGGATAATGAGACTGTTAGGAGCAGCTTTTACCAGTGACTTTTGCCAACTCAGATGAAATGAGACAATTTCTCTCGAGACACAAAGCTTACTGAAGAAGACAGAGGAACACTGACTAGATCCTCATTCCTTAAGAAATTATATGTGCCGTTAAAATCATTCCATAAAGAAAATATAGTTCCCATGTCCTTCACTGGTAAGTTCCATCAAACATTTTAGGTAGAAATATTATCCATTTTACACAAACATACCCAGAAAATTGAGAGAGGAATAGTTCCCACCTTATTGTATGAGGCCATTATTATCTTGGAACGGAAACTAACTAAAATAATTAAAGAAGGTGCAGACCAGTATCCCTCATGAACACTGAGGCACCAATTCTAGTCTGAATTTTAGCAAATTGAAACCAGCAATATATAGAAAGGAGAATATGTCGTAACCAGGTAGGTCTGTCTGGGAGTTCAGGGCTGGCTCAACACCCCGACTCAATCATGTTCCACCAAACCCACAGAATGAGGAAGAACCTCCAAGATGGCACTCTTCCCGCTTGGGACTGTCTTCTCTGAGACTTGAGCAGCAAGCCCCTCCCACTCTGCCCTCTTCACCCAGTCGTGGTGAGGAGCTGCCACCGACACCTGCTGCCCTCGGAGCAGAGCAGTGACTGACGTTTTACAAAAAAGCTTTGCTGTCCACAATAGATCAGAAAGATCCTCTGTCCAATTTAACATCCACGCACGATCAAAACTCAGCAAACTAACACAAGGTAATTTCTTGAACCCAACTAGAGGGATTTGTGCGAAGCCCTCGGCTGGCACTACCCTTCCTGGTGGAGACTGAGTGCCTTCACCTTGCAGCTGTGGAAGCAGCCGGTTCTTAACGCTCAGCGTTGTATTGTTGATCCTCACCAGGGGAGTAAGGCATGAAAATAAATCAGAGGTGTATATCTGGGGAAGGGCGATGATGTGAGTCTATGTAGAAAATCCCAAAGAATCTACAAAAAATTGCTAGAATTAAATAATGGGTTTAGCAAAGTTGCAGACTACGAAGTCAATGTACAAAAATAATATTTCTGTATTTAATACAAATGAAGATAAGGAAGTTAATTTTAAAAACCAGTACCATAATGACACAAATGAGTATGAAACACTTATGTGTAAACCTAATAAGATATAACCAACACCTGTTTGCTGAAAACTACGAAATAGTAATGAAGGAAACCAAGGCGGGCTGAGTCAACAGGGTCATTCATTGATCGGAAGACTGAATATTGTGAAGAAGTCAGTTTTTGCCAAATGGAGCTACAGATTTATAGCAGTCACAAAATCCCAGCAGGATGTTTTATGGAAATAGTTTTCTATATGTATACGGAAAGACAGGAACCAGAATTAGCAAATTTCCAAAATTAATAGCAAAGCTAGAAGGGTCCGATCTTATCAGCCTACAGTAACCAGGACAATGCCGTCTCTACAAAAGGATCGGCCTGACTGAGATCAATGGAAAGCAGTAGAGTCCAGAAATAGACTCCTATGATCAACTCATTTGCAACAAATACACGAAGGCAATTCAAAGGAGAAAGCTGAGGTGTTTTTTTTTTTAAACAAATGGTGTTGGAATATCTGGACATGAATATGTGCAAAGCCAAACCAAAATAATCCCTACCTTGCACCATATATGCAAATTAACTCAAAATGGGTCACATCCCTAGAAACAAAACTTCTAGGAAAGAGCATAGACAACAGCTGTGACCTTGAACTGGACAGCAGCCTCTGTGGAACCAGAATCATGCTCCAGAGCTGAAAATGGAAGAGGTAGTTGTGGTCACACATAAGAATTTCCCAGCCTTGAAAGACACCATCATGCGAGTGAAAGGCCCATAGACTGGTCGGATGTTGGAACCAGGTTGTCTGATAGAGTTTGTGCATAGAAAAAGACATCAAAACTCAATGATAAGAAAATAGACCAATGGAAAGTGGGCAGCATACTTGAGCAGGGATGTGGCCAAAGAAGGTACTGTGGAAGCTACATGAAAGGTGTCCAGCGTCCGTCCTCAGGGAGATCCTGCTAGTGCTGTAGTGAGACGTAGCCGTGCACCTGTTGGAATGGCAAGAAATAAATAAAATAAAAATAAATTAAGGAAAGAAGAGCTGGACTCCTGCTGGTGGGCCACGTTTCTTATCAAGTACAGCTGTGACCATGACCGGGATGAAGCTCTGTGGTCACCTGAGAACATACGTGGCGACACTTCCAGCTGCTTCATGTTGTAATTCTCAGACCAGGAGGCAGATCAGCTGCTGGTCAGCTAGCAAGAAAATGAACAAACTGTGGTTACAACTGAATTTTACTCAGCAGTAAAGAGAAATGAATGACAGAAATACGCAGAAGAGGGCTAAGTCCCAAATGCTCTGTGTGCGTTGTAGAATCCCAGCTCAGGGGTCCAGGTGGTGTGTCGTTCCATTTATGTGACATCCTGGAGAAGGTCGCAGGGCTCCAGGCCGGGGTCTGCCAGGCCAGAATTTCCTTGGGTGATGAGCCCCTGCCATGTGTTTATGGTGACACTGATGGGGTACCACGCCCTTGTTTATGGTGACACTGATGGGGTACCACGCCCTTGTTTATGGTGACGCTGATGGGGTACCACGCCCTTGTTGTTTATGGTGACGCTGATGGGGTACCACGCCCTTGTTGAAGCGTGCAGAACGGTGTGCTCTGCAGGTGCATAGTTCATCCTATGCAAAGAGCACCTTAATGAAGATTGGCAAGTGAGTCAGGCCCTGTACCAAGTCCTGGGTCTGTTAATTCATTGAACGTGGTGGCTCCCAGTGTCCCTCTCTTCTGTCTCCCCTGTCCCCGGGGTCCACTCTCCACTTGTCTCCCCTTGGCCTGCGAGGTGCCCTGCAACATGACAGATGGGAGGATGGAGTGGACTTCGGATTGAGCTAAGCCTGACCCTTTCAGGCGGCAGTGCTGGCCCAGGGACGTCCTGCAGCAGGTGCGGCTGGACCCTTTTCCCATGCTGCAGCCCAGTGGGCAGGGCGAGTGGGCTCCCGCAGAGCGGCCCGCGTGGTGGCCCGAGTTTCTTCCCAGAGACTGATTCTCTGGAGCCCCATGTGCCCAGGTGCGGGTCACCAGGCCCCTGCGGTGGAGCCCGCACGTCTGTGTGTTGGGGGGGAAGTCGCCCAAGACCTCCGCCAGCACCTGGTCGCTGGGGATGGCTCTGGTCAGGGCAGCCAGGGCAGGTGAGGGGACAAGGTTGGGGAGCCGGCTTCGGGGCTGTGGGCCCTTGAGGACAGGGACCCCGGCTCTGTGTGAGCTCCCCCAGGGCCTGTAGAGGGCACCTTCGCAGGGCTGTGGCTGGGGCAGGGCTCGCGGCTCTAGGACCAGGCACGTGCGCGGCCCGGCCAGGAGTCTTTTCAGGAGTCTTCTCAGGGTCTCAGTGCCCAGGGCCTAGGGCTGTGGCAGGTGGGCCCACCGGGAAAAAGCGCGCCCCTGCCCTGCTGTGGGGTGCCTTGGGGGAAGGGTCCCTGGCCTGCCTCGTGGTGGACACCTCAGGGGGAGGACTCCTGGCCCACCTCGTGGTGGACACCTGGGGGAAGCCCCGGCTGATGTTTAGGGTTTGCCTTACGGGAACCCCCTGGAGGATTGTCCGCGCAGAGGCTGGGGGTAGTCGGCCCCAGGTTCACTTCTGCAGGAGGAGGCTCGAGGCCCCCGAGGGGAGGGGGAGCTCTGGCGCCTCTGGCTACCGCCTCTGCCTGAGATGGACCTCTAAAGTGGTTGCCGGACTTGGCTGGGGGTGGCCCTGGACAGCAGGTGCCAGCTCACCCCCGGCCTGCTGCCTGTCTGCTCCAAGCAGGACTGCGGTAGCTGTGTGGGTGTGGGGGCTGTCCCCTGTGGTGACCTGCAGCTTATGCTCGCGTCTGCTCAGGTACTTAGCAGACCGCTTCAGCGGCGGGGGCCTCCCGACACCCACAGAGCGTCCTGCTGCCAGCCCGCGGTGCGCAGGGCAGGGGTGCATGGTGCTCAGCGGGAGCGGCCGCAGGACCACCAGAGCAGGCGGCGGGGAATGTCTTTGCAGACAGAGTGCGGCTTCCCTCAACCCCCAAGGAAAACAGAAGGTGCCTACTTGAAGTGAGCCAGCCTGAAACAGCTTTTCCAACCTAAGTCACCTCCACCAGCTTTCTGTTCTCTGACTTTAAAATGCACGGTCTACCTGTGGCTGCCCAGCCCCTGTCACCTGTTTGCCCACCTATCTGCCTGTCAATCTGTTATCTACCTCCCTCTCACGTATCAGTCTCTTACCTTCTGTCTACCAGTCAACCTAACTATCCGTCTTTCAATTTATTATCTACTTACCTGCCTACCTATTATCCATTTATCTGTCAGAAGTCTATCAATTCATTATCTATCATCTATTAGCCCACCTGTCACCCAACAATCTGTATCTGTCATCTACCCATGTATCATCTGTCAATCATGTAGACACCTACCTACTTATCCATCTATCTGACACCTGCCTCCCTGACACACAGCAGCCTTCAGGGTGTGCCCGGATGAACTGGACCTTTGAATGGGCTCTGGACGTGAATTTTTCTACAGCATCCTTGAATCAGCCTTCTGTGGGGAGCCACCTTTGCGGTCTCCATGGAAACACTGGGCTCGTGGCCTGGGCATTAGGGACCATGTGCCGCCGTGGGAGGAAGTAGTCCTCACCTTCAGTGTGGCTCTGACTAAACAGGATGGCAGAGTGTGGACTGTAATTTTAGAGTGCAGTCAACCTTCAGTGAGGGAAACCCCCTCAGCCCGTTTCCCGGAAGCTGGTGTGAAGATCTTTGGAGCCAAGATGGGGTTGTGGTCTCCCTGAATCAGGTGCTGAAGTGCTACACCGCAGCAACTGCAGTGTGACCTGTTTGAGATAGGTCCTGGCAGGTGTGAACATTGAGATGAGGTCACACTGGCTCAGGGAGGCCTTGAGCCAGCATGGTGGGACACAGCCTCACATAGGGCCACGTGCAGAGGGAAGTGAGACCAGCTGGTACGTCGTAGAGCCAGGACTCGCCAAGGGCTTGCAGCACTGCCAGCATGGAGAGGCCCAGGCCAGGTCTTTCCCACAGCCTCAGACCTACCCAGTCCCGCTGACACCGTGAGCCACCTACGCAGTGGCCTGCACACCCGCATTGCGACCCTCACTGCAGATGCGTGGGTGTGGCCAGGCTCTCTAGTCTGTCCCATATTGGGTCCATCCCAAAGCAAGGGGTTTTTGCCCCCTCCTAGGTTGCACCCTCAGTTTGAAAACCGCCAACGTAGAGCACCCCTGTTTTGTTTTCTTTGTGTGTGTGTGTGTGTGTGGGAGAGAGAGACAGAGAGAAAGGTCTTTCTTTTCCATTGGTTCATCCCCCAGTGGCCGCTGCAGCCGGTGCACCACGCTGATCCGAAACCAGGAGCCTGGTGCTTCCTCCTGGTCTCCCATGGGGTGCAGGGCCCAAGCACCTGGGCCATCCTCCACTGCCCTCCCGGGCCACAGCAGAGAGCTGGCCTGGAAGAGGGGCAACCGGGACAGAATCCGGCGCCCCGACCGGGACTAGAACCCGGTGTGCCGGCGCTGCAGGTGGAGGATTAGCCTGTTGAGCCGCAGCGCCGGCCGCACCCCTGTTCTGAAGGCTGCGGCATCAGCCATGCCCGGGCCTCCTGGACACGGGGTGGAGGGGACATGGGCTTCTGGGGATCGCGTGGCCCTTGTCTGCCTCCTCCGTCTGTCTTGCCTTTGGCCTTCAGGAAGCCCGAGGGAACTGTCCTCCGTGATACAGACCCTCCTGCCCTGTGTGTGCTCAGCCTGTCTGCCCCACAGGACTGAGCGCCTCATGGTGAAGCCCCCAGATCCCCGGTGGGACTCAGCTGCCCGTGAAGTTGTGTCAGCACTGCCTCTGACGTCATCTGAGCTCCGATGCACCTGGATCTGAGTTCTCCCCTTCTCACAGAAGCCTCTTTTCCAGGCCGTGGCTCGAGAGGCTCCTGATGTCGTGGCCCCCTTCGACATGACTGTTCCTGTACTCAGTCCACAGACGCCTACCCTGTGCCGGGTGCTGGGCTGGGCCTGGGGACACCCCTTCCCAGTCCACACGGCGGGGTGGCACACACTCAGGTGTGGCTGGGGCGCCCCCATCAGCCTCGCTGACATCTTCCTGTGAGTTGAGCTGAGCTAAGTTAGAAGCTGCCTTACACTTCCCTTTCACTGTCTAAAATCAGACGTGACTCAGGCTGGGGCGGGGCCCAGGGGAGGTTCTGGGCCAGGGCTGGGCCCCTCCAAACCTCCGTGGAAGGAGGCTGTGGAGCTTGGGACGTTTCCTTTTAACCAGAGACACGGAGTCTGCAACACAGCCCACTGCTGTCGATGGGTGTGCGTGCCTCGGGCTGGGAGCCTGCCTGGGCCAAGCAGCCCTGAAGCCCCTGGCCCCGGCATTCTGGCCAAGATGTAGAAATGGTTGCAGGCTAAAAGAGGAGGAAGCACAAGCTGCTGAGAGGGTGGAAGGAGGAGGAGGTGGGAGGAGGAGGATTGGGCACAGCGGCTGCCCCGCACGTCCACGGGGGCCTGGCCGTGCCCACACCTGTGAGGCCGGGGTCCCTGGCATAATGTGAGGCAGTATTTGCACATGGCCCACAAATCCTCCTTGGCACCATGGGTCCTTGGCAGATTCTGCGCTGTTCCTGGCACCCTTGGGTCCTTCGAGCACCATCACTGTGCTTCTCGGTTCAGGAGACGGCCACTGTGAACACCTGCATGTGTGCAGTGCTGGACACGCGGGCTGGTGGTGGAGTTCCAGTGCGTGGCCGTGGGACCTGCGGCCCTGGCTCTGTGGTGGCTCTGGCTGCCACTGGGTGGTGGAGGGGCCGGCGGGAGTCCTCCAGGACGTCCTCACTCCTACTCCCACCCGTGCTGCCTGAGTCCCTCCCCGTCCTCCCCGTGCTGTAAGACAGCGTCCGTCCAGCATGGGTCCTGATGTCGCTCACAGACGATGTTTCAGCCACGTGTGGGATTGAGTTGGTGACTCAGTCCTTTCTATCCGCTACCTGTGGTTGTTTACAGACTCGCCTACTTTTTGTAGCACCTTAGTGTTTCTGCTCTCACTCCTCTTCTGTGTCAGGAGTAACAGAAGCTTGCTTATTTTAATAGAAGCATTTCCTGCTGTCAGTTCCCACGCAGGCCCTGCATCGGCGCCCTCCAGGTGACGTGGTTCCATTTTCATTCAGCCTGAAGATATTGCCCGGCTTTCCTCGTGTCCTTCGTGCGCGTCAGGTTGCTGGTAGACGTGCTGATTCGTAGGTGTGGGGAGTGCTCCCTGCGTCCCCCCCGCTGGCTCTAGTTGATGTCTGTTGTGGTCAGAGAACATCCTGTATGTGATTAGCACTCTTCTCAGTTCCCTGCAGTGTGTTCTGTGGCCAGCACCGTGCTGTCCGCTGGTGGGTGCTACATGTGCCGCAAACACGCCTGTGTGCCCTTGTCACTGCGTGGAGGCTGTTCTGCGGAGGCCAGTACGGCCGACGGCATCGCCCGGGTCTGCGGAGCCAGTACGGCCGGCGGCATCGCCCGGGTCTGCGGAGCCAGTACGGCCGACGGCATCGCCCGGGTCTGCGGAGTCAGTACGGATGACGGCATCACCCGGGTCTGCCGTGTCCTGTTCTGTTTTGCTACTGCTTCTATTTCTCACAGAAAGGAGAGTGCCAGGTCTCCCGGTCAGGGGTGGAGCTGTCCTTGCCTCGTTGCCATCAGGGTTGGCCTCATTGCGTGCTGAGCGCCCTGGTGGTGGGTGCGTGTCTTTGAACTGCGTGTGTCTTGAGACACTGACCACCTCAACACCCGTGGCTTCCCTTTACCCCCAGTAACGTGCCTCGTGCTGAAGTCCGCTCTGAGATGGCGCAGCCCCTTCCTCCCTCGCCCTGCGTGGATGTGGCGTCTCTCCTCCTTTCTCTCCAGCCTCTGTGCCTCGGTGTGTGAAGTGGACTTCTCGTTGCTGGTCTTGCTTTGCACTTTATTCAGCCTGTAAGCTTTGCCTCGTGATGGGCGTGGGCGCTGGTGAGCACTTCCGTGGACCTGGGGGCTCCCGGGGCACCGGCAGACTGCCACCTTCATCCTTCCCAAGCCTTTAGATACACAGAATCGTCTGTCGGAAGTAAGAACGTGCGGTTCATTTGCAGAGGTGAAGACTTGAGAGAAGGGGCGGGGAGGCTTTGCCAGGAGGAGCCCTGCCTCCCGGAGGTCTGGGCCTCTCACGATCGGCTGTTGCTGTCCCCTCTTAGGTCGTCCTTTACCTCATGTGTGCCAGTAGGCTGCCTTTGTGCTAGTTGTTTAAATCGGCGTCTAAGACAAGTCATTTTTAATACTGTTCAGCCTTTTTTCTTTCTTAAAGAATCAGATGTTTGCCTTCAATTGGGAAGTGACTGGCAGCAGCTTGGAAATGTGACAATAACCACGAAGCTCATCCACAAAACGGGACGTGGAAGTGGGGTGACACGGGTGTCTGGGAAGATGGGCCGAGCTGGCTTAGCGGAGCAGAGAGACTGTTTCTGAGCAATGAAACCTTGGGCAGGTCGGGGGGAGAGAGGCTGCCTTCAGGCGGGGTCTGGGACGACTGTGACTCAGCCAGGGAGGAACCGGGGCAGGGACTTGCACACTAGGACATAAACCCATCAGTCCTGCTGCTCCTCGTCACCCAGCCTGCTGCTCCCCATCACCCAGCGTGCTGCTCCCCGTCACCCAGCCTTCTGCTCCCCCAGCCTGCTGCTCCCCAGCCTGGCAAGGTCACAAAGCAAGCCTTGCTTTTCTGACTTCGTGGGTCAGAGTTCATGCTTTGGTGGGTAGGTGGTCTCTAGTAGGCTTATATCCCACAATTCCAAGTTGGAGAGTCTTAGAGAAATGAGGCAGGGGCGGGTTTGCTCCTTGACCTGTACCCTGACGAGCCCTGGTCAGGACACCTAGGTCTAACCTGCCTGTCAGGTGTCAGGGTTGAAAGTGGCCAGCGCGCTCCGTGTTCCCAGCGGCCTGATGGGTTCCTCGTGCATTCCCTCCCCCTGCCTTGTTGATGAGTGCAGGCTACCTGTTTTCCGGGCTTGGTGCTTAGATGTGGGCTCTGCAGTCTCCGTGAGTACCGTATTCCGTTCACCTGAGGTGAAGCCAGCCCCCCGCCACGTGTGCAGAGCCCGCCACGCAGAATGGGCTGTAGCCGCCACGCGCTCGTCTGCGCATTTTTGCTCTTGCATTTCCTCCCTTTCTTTCTCCTTTGGAGGTTTCTATTGTGTTTTCAAGTGATTCCAACTCGCAGGAACAAAGTCTCCCTCAGCTACTCTCATTAAACCGCTTCTGCACTTTTCATTTCTCTGTGCAATCCACATTTTGGTCTGAAGAATGCCATTTGGTATTTCTAATTTTGCAGATCTGCTAACAATGTAGTCTCTCAGCTTTTGTTTGTCTGCAGAAGATTTTACTTTGTCTTCATGTTTGACAGATATTTTCACCGAGTTTACCACTGTGGGGTGACTGTGTTCTCAGCTCGCGGAGGCCGCTCCATTGTCCTGCAGGCTGTGAGCTCTCTGATGAGCAGTTGGCTGTGTTTCCTCTTTGTCTTTTCTGGACAAAGTGCTTCTTTTCTCCCTGATGCCTGATTTCGACTATTCTCTTTTTAAAATTTTAGGCAACTTGAGTATAACATGCCAAGAGAAGCATGTGTGTATGTATGCATGTGTATACCATGTGTGGTGTATCTGCACATGTGTGGTATGTGCATGTGTGTGCATAATGTATAGTGTGCGCATGTTTGCAGTATTGCATGTGTGTATGAAATGTCTGCATGTGTGTAGTGTGTACATGTCTGTGAGATGAGTGTAGTGTGATGAGTGTGTGATTGTGTGTGAGATGAGTGTGATGTGTGTGTATATGAATGTGTGATGGATGGGTGTATGTGAGTGGTGTAATGGATGTGTGTGAGATGAGTGGTGTGATGAGTGTGTGTGCATGTGTGTGCACATGTGTATGGGGTGTGATTGGTGTGATGGGTGTAGTGTAATGGGTGTGTGTGTAAGAAGTGTGAGATGGGTGTGTGTGTGGTATGGGTATGTGTGTACATGTGAGATGAGTGTGGTGTGATTGTGAGTGTGGTGTGATGTGAGTGGTGTGATGTGTGTGCTGTGATGGCTGCGTGAGATGAATGTGGTGTGATGTGTGAGTGCAATATGATGGCTTTGTGGGAGAAGGGTGTGATGTGGTGTGATTGATGGGTGTATGTATGTGTGTGATGGGTGTGATGGGTGTGTGTGTGAATGTGTTATGATGAGTGTGTGAGTGTGGTGTGATGGGTGTGTGAGATGAGTGGTGTGTGTGAGATGAGTGTGGTGTGATTGTGAGTGTGGTGTGATGTGATGGGTGTGTGTATGTGTGAGTATGGTATGATGGCTGTGTGGGAGAAGAGTGTGATGTGTGATTGATGGGTGTGTGTATGTGTGTGAGAATGTGGTATGGTGAGTGTGGTGTGCTGTATGGGTGTGTGAGTGTGGTGTGATGTGTGTGTGAGGTGAGTGTGTGTGTGTGATGAGTGTATATGGTTGTATGTATGTGTTTGGTGTGGTGTGATGGCTGTGTGTGAGGTGAGTGGTGTGGTATGTGTGACGCGAGTATGGTGTGATGTGTGTGAAATGAGTATGGTGTGATGAGTGTGTATGGCTGTGGGTGAGGTGAGTGTGGTGTGATGGGTGTGTGTGGCTGTGGGTGAGGTGATGTG
>CM027393.1:117139396-117160695 GCA_015711505.1 Sylvilagus bachmani | reverse complement strand
GCCCAGGGACCTGTGACGCAGACCAGGCAGGGAGTGGGGGCCCTGCCCGGGACCTGTGACATCAGACCAGGCAGGGAGTGGGGGCCGTGTCCAGTGGGGGTCACGTCCAGGGTCTGTGACTGAGAAGGAGGAAGTGGCTGGAGGTCTTGAGGAGCAGATCCCCCCACCCTCTCCCACTGCCTGACCCGCGGCCTCCCCAGTCCCAAGGCCCCAGAGACTGAAGGGCAGACTGTGGATCAGGACTCCCAGCACCTGGCCAACCCTGGCACAGGCTGCTGCAGTGCACGGAGCAGTACTGGATGTGTCCTGGAGTGGCCCCTGGTGCCTGGGCCACAGACACCCCATCCAGGTATCCAGGGTCATGAACACAGGGGCTGATGACTGCTCGTCTCCTGCATGGAGAGCAGGGACTGAGGGCCCCAGGCCCCGCCCCCACCCCAGCAGCCCCAGGTCATGAGCACAGGGACTGATGGCCCCAGGCCCCGCCCCCATCCCAGCAGCCCCAGGTCATGAGCACAGACTGATGGCCCCAGGCCCCGCCCCCACCCCAGCAGCCCCAGGTCATGAGCACAGGGACTGATGGCCCCAGGCCCCGCCCCTCCTCCTTGCTCCGCTCTCCCTGGCACCAGCCTGGCTGTAAGATGGAGAACATGACCACTTTCTCCATCCTTGCTCCCAGTGCCCCTGAGGCCGCTAACATGGCCGCCTGCCAGGGATCTTGGACTGAGTTTTTAGTACTGATCTGGGGACCCAAGGCACGATTTTTGTTTGGGTTTTCTTCCTGGTCCGTGAGGTGGTAACCAGCTCACCAGTCCACCTCGAGGGTGCCTTCTGCAGTGTCCACGAAGACATGCTGGGCACAGAGACACGAGCAGGGCCACGGTGGCTCCAGGCCCCCGCTGGGTTGCGCAGTTCTGTAAGGGGCTGAACGAGATGCGCTCGCTTTGTTCCGAGCGTGGTCCTGGTCAGTGCAAAGCTCTGAACGCTGAATGGACACGGCCAGGCTGTGCACAGGGAGAGCCCTGGCCCGCCGCTAGATGGCAGTGGGCAGTGAGCAGAGGTCCCGCTAAACTGCCCCAGCTGGATTCCTGCTGAAGGCGGTGGGGGGCTCGGGCAGCGAGGGTGGGGGCGATCGGGGCGAGGACAAGGCCTCGTGGGGAGGAGCTCAGCGTGGACCCGGTCGGGGGGGTGGCCCCGGTGAGACTCCTGGGAGCTTGGCGACTGAGCACCAGCCACGTGTGCCATTGCTCGCCGTCCCTGGGCTGGCTCTGTGGGGTCTGCGTGATAGGCGTGGCCACCCTCAGGCATCTGGGGCCCGCAGGCGGGAGCTGGCCTTTGCCAGAGTGCCCCACTGGATCCAGAGTGCAGCGGCTGGGGTGTCGGCTGAGTTGCTACCGAACCTCTCACCAACTCTCTGGAGGTTGGTGACCAAAAAGTTTTTCTCTAGTCTCTGCTGCCTTTGAAAGTAAGAATTTTGTGCGCCCTTCCCTTTGCATTTGTGAAAACTGGAAGGAGTTTACCAAATCCCTGTATTGACACCGGCTGCTTTGAATAACGACTTGAAAAATATTTCTTTTCATTTTATTTGCAAGACAGAAAGAGGGAGAGACAAACAAGTCTTCCAACCACTGGTTCGCTCCCCAGGTGCCTATAGCAGCCTGGGCTGGGCCAGGCTGAAGCCAGGAGCCTGGAACTCCATCGAGGTCTGCCACATCATCTCTGCCTCCCAGGTGCATTAGCCGGGAGCTGGGTGGGAAGCCGTCTCGCCAGGGTGGCAGGACCAGGATCCAGCTCCCTGATATGGAGGCCGTGCCCTGTGTGGCGGCTTACCTGCCTGGAGACTCGAGCCCGTCTGTCTGCAAGCGGTCGTAGCAGTGGCGGCCCCATGGATGCCAGCTCCCGAGGCGGTCCTGGTACCGTCGTCAGAAATGCCTCCGCGGAGGTCCGAGTGCCAGCAGGGAGAGGGAAGGGCCCTTCACTGCTCTTTTGAAGAGGTTTTCTTTGTTGTTCAACGATTGGCAGTGTGGAGCGAGGGGTCTGTTTCTCTGCCATCCTCCGCCTTGGGCACCTGCTCTGGTTTTATGGGGCTGCCAGAGGAGCGGAGCGGTGACAGTTGCCTGGGGACAGCGCTGCCCCCGACTGGCCACTCTTGTCTGTTCTTGAGGCCACATGTCCAAACGGGGCCCGTGGGGCTCCTCCCGGGGGGCTCTGCAGCCTCTCTGCCTGGCCCTGGCCCTGACCCATCTTTCGGCATTGCCACGTTCCGGATCCTGTTCCATGAGTTCCTGTTTCCACCCCAGAGTCCGTCTTTTCTCCCCTCGTCCTCCTCCTGCCCCCACCCCCTTTCTGCTTGTAGAGACTGAGATTACATGGGGCCTTGGAATGGTTAATTTTTTGTGTCAACTTGACTGGGCCATGATGCCCACCGATTTGCTCAAAAATTATTCCAGATGTTTCTGTGATGAGATTTACATTTAAATTGATGGACGTTGAGGAAGCAGATTGTCCTGAATAATGCAAGTGGGACTTGTCCAATGGGCTGCAGGCTTGGGCGGGACGAAGCCTGACCTCTCGCCGGCAGAGATGTCTGCAGCTGTGGCCTTTGGCACCAACTGTCCCAGGAGGACCTCCCTGACTGCAGCCCACTGCCCACCCCACAGAGTCCAGGATTTCACCTGCACACTGGCCTGAGCCAGTCCCTCGGTCTCTCTCTCCATATACATAAGTGTCAAACATTTTGTGGAAAAAGAAATTAAAGATATGATTATTTTGACATAAAAATTGAAATTCATGCAGTTTTTTTCCTTGATATTCATTTTAATAAAGTTTTTGAAGACTTCATATGCAAGGATTTAAAAAATTTTGCACCAAAATAAATTATATATATATATATATGTATATATAGACAATCAGAGTTAGATAGTGAGAGAGAGAGACAGAGAGAAATGTCTTCCTTCTGTTGGTTTACCCCCCAAATGGCCGCTATGGCCAGCGCGCTGTGCTAATCTGAACCCAGGAGCCAAGTGTTTCTTCCTGGTCTCCCATGGGGTGCAGGGCCCAAGCACCTGGGCCATCCTCCACTGCACTCCCGGGCCACAGCAGAGAGCTGGCCTGGAAGAGGGGCAACCGGGACAGAACCGGCGCCCCAACTGGGACTAGAACCCGGGGTGCAGGCGCCACAGGTGGAGGATTAGCCTAGTGAGCCATGGTGCTGGCCTAAATTTTATATTTTTAAAAAATGTTTATTTACTTTTTTTCATCTACTTGAAAGGCAGAGAGAGAGAGAGAGAGAGAGAGAGAGAGGAGAGAGGAGAGAGAGACTCTTTCTTTGATCATTGGTTTACTCCCCAAATGCCAGCAGCAGTCATGGCTGGGCCCTGCCAAAGCCAGGATCCCAGAACTCCATCCAGGTCCTCCACATGGGTGCTGGGGCCCAAGCACTTACGCCATGATCTGCTGCCGCCAAGGACTGGAAGTGAGTAGCTGGGACTCAAACTGACATTTTGATATGGGGTGTGGATGTCATGAGTAACATCTCAACCCACTGCTCCACCGTGCTCATCCCAAACTTATTTCTTCCCCCCCCCAAGAAATCTTTTATTTCATGAATACAAACTTCATGCATTTCATAATTACAACTTCAGAAACATGGGGATTCTTCCCACTGTACCCACCTTCCCACCCACTCTCCAAGCCCTCTTCCTCCTCCCTCTCCTATTCCCATTCTTCTTTCTTTACTAAGATCTATCTTCAGTTAACTTTATACACATATGATTATTAACTCTATACTCTCTTTTTTGTATATATATATATATATATATATATAATTCTTTAAGTAAAAAGTTCAACAAATAGTTTGAAAAAAAAACATTCCTCAACAGTTGAGACAAGGGCTGTTCAAAGTCATTGAATCTCAAAGTGTCAATTTCACCTTTTAGGTGCTCTATTAGTTATGATAGATCAGAGAGAACATGCAGTATTTTTCCCTTTGGGACTGGCTTATTTCACTAAGTATGATGTTTTCCAGTTTCATCCATTTTTTTGCAAATGACAATTATTTTTAACCACTTTGTAGTATTCCATGGCATACAGATCCCAAAATTTCTTTATCCAGTCTTCAGTGGACGGGCATTTGGGTTGATTCCATATCCTAGCTTTTGTGAATTGAGCTGTAATAAACATGGGAGTGCTGATAACTCTTTCATATGCTGATTTCTTTTCCCTTGGGTAAATTCCCAGGAGTGGGATGGCTGGGTCATGTGGTAGGTCTATATTGAGATTTCTGAGGTATCTCCAAACTGTCTTCCATACTGGCTTTACCAGTTTACATTCTCACCAACAGTGGACTAGGGTATCTTTTCCCCCATACCTGCATTTGCTTGTTGATTTCTGTTGGTGTTGATTCTAACTGGGGTGAGGTGAGACTCATTGTGGGTTTGATTTGCATTTCCCTGACAGCTAGTGACCCTGGAGCATTTTTCATGTGTCTGTTGGCCATTTGGATTTCCTCTTGAAAAATGTCTGTATAAGTCCTTTACCCATTTCTTTACTTGGTTTTTTGTTTTGTTGTGGAGTTTCTTTATCTCTTTGTATATTCTGGTTATTAATCCTTTATCAGTTGTGTAGTTTGCAAATAATTTCTCCCATTCTGTCGGTTGCTTCTTCACTTTCCTGAGTGTCTCTTCTGCAGTACAGAAGCTTCTCAATTTGATATAATCCCATTTGTCAATTTTAGCTTTGATTTCCTGTGCATTTGGGGTCTTTTCTAAGAACTCTTTGACTATGTCAATGTCTTGCAGTGTTTCCCCATTGTTCTCTAGTAATTTTATGGTATCAGGTCATAGATTTAGGTCTTTAACCCATTTTTGAGTGCATTTTTGTATAAGATGTAAGATAGGGGTCTTGCTTCACATTTCTGCATGTGGAGATCCAGTTTTCTCAGCACCATTTATTGAAGAGATTGTCTTTTGTTGCTGTGGATTCATTCTGAGAGGATAAGCACAGTAGGGGCAAGAGGTGTGGAGTCACAACACAGACACAGGGAGTCAGGTGAAAGCGGGCCAGAGGTGAGCCTCTCACAGACTCGTTTATTTCAGTTGGTGCAGCAGCTTATGTAGCTGAGGCAGCCAATCTGGTCAAGGGGCGGTTTATGCTGTAACTAATCACTGTCTGTTGCTAGGCAGGCTCCTTTGCCAGGAGGGTTCCACCGCCATTTCCTGAGTAACTGAATGCACATCTTGCTCACTCGCCAGTGCCATCTTGACATGGCCTTCTCATTCCACCACAGTCCTTGTTCCAGGGATTGATTTTAGCTCCTTTGTCAAAGATAAGTTGATTGTAGATGCATGGGTTGATTTCAGGCATTTCTCTTCTGTTCCATTGGTCTATCCATCTGTTTTTGTACCAGTACCAGGCTCTTTTGATTATAACTGCCCTGTAGTATGCCTTGAGATCTGGTATTGTGATGCCTCCAGCTTTGTTTTTGTTGTATAATATTGCTTTAGCTATTCGGATTCTTCTGTGTTTCCCAATGAATTTCAGCATCATTTTTTATAGATATAAGAAGAATGTCTTTGGTATTTTGATTGGTATCGCATTGAATCTGTAAATTGCTTTCAAAAGAATGGATATTTTGATGATATTGATTCTTCCAATCCATGAACATGGAAGATTTCTCCATTTCTTTGTATCTTCTTCTATTTCTTTCTTTAATGTTTTATAATTCTTATTGTAGAGGTCTTTGACACCCTTGGCTAAATTTATTCCAAGGTATTTGATTTTTTTGTAGCTGTTGTGAATGGGATTGATCTTAGAAGTTCTTTCTCAGCTGTGGCATTGTCTGTGTATACAAAGGCTGTTGATTTTTGTGTGTTGACTTTGTATCCTACTACTTTACCAAACTCTTCTACAAGTCCAGTAGTCTCTTAGTGGAGTCTTTTGCATCTCATGTATATATAGAATCATGTCATCTGCAAATAGGGATAGCTTGACTTCCTCCTTTCCAACTTGTATCCCTTTGATTTCTTTCTTTGCCTAATGGCTCTGGATAAAACTTCCAGGGCTATACTGAATATCAGTGGTGACAGTGGGCATCCTTGTCTGGTTCTGGATCTCAGTGAGAATGCTTCCAGCTTTTCCCCATTCAATAGGGTGCTGGCTGTGGGTTTGACATAAATTGCCTTGATTGTGTTGAGGAATGTTCCTACTATACCCAATTTGCTTAACGTTTTCGTCATGAAATGATGTTAGATTTTATCAAGTGCTTTTTCTGGGAGGGTCTTTATTGCTGTTTCAATTTCTGTCATGGTAATGGGTCTGTTTAGGTTTTCATGGTTCAATTTAGGTAGGTTGTATGTGTCCAGGAATCTATCTATTTCTTCTAGGTTTCCCAGTTTGTTGGCATACAGCTCTTTGTAGTAATCTCTGATGATTCTTTTTATTTCTGTGGTGTCTGTTGTTACATTTCCTTTTTCATCTCTAATTTTATTGATTTGGGTCTTCTCAATCTTTTTTTTTTTTAGTTGGGACAATGGCGTTTCAATTTTGTTTATTTTTGCAAAGAAGCAGCTCTTCATTTTGCTGATCTTTTGTATTTTTTCTTTCAATTTTGATTATTTTTTCTTTAATTTTAATTATTTATCTTCTCCTACTAGTTTTGGGTTTGGTTTCCTCTTGTTTTTCTAGGTCCTTCAGATGCATTGATAGCTCATTTATTTGGCACCTTTCCAATTTCTTGATGTAAGCACCATTTGCTGTAAACTTCCCTCTTAACGCTGCTTTTGCTATATAAATTTTGCTATGTTATATTGTGATCTTTATTCATTTTCAGGAATTTTTAAATTTATCCAGTGACCCACCATTCATTCAGGCACATGTTGCTCAGTCTCCATGTGTTTGCATATGCTCTAGAGATTCCTGAGTTGCTAATTTCCAGCTTCATTCTTTTGTGGTCCGAGAAGATGCATGGTATGATTTTGATTTTTTTAAATTTAATGAGACTTGCTTTATGGCCTAGCATATGGTCAATCCTAGAGAAAGTTCCATGCACTGCTGAGAGGAATGTGTGTTCTGCCACTGTGGGCTGAAAAGGTCTGTAGATATCTGTTAGGTCCACTTGAACTATAGCGTCAATTAACTCTGCTGGTTTTTTGCTGATTTTATGTCTGGTTGATCTGTCCATTGCTGAAAGTGGGGTATTGAAGTCCCCTAATACTATTGTATTGGAGTCTATGTCTCCCTTTAGGTCCCTTAACATTTCTTTTAAATAGCCAGGTTTCCTGTAATTAGGTGCATATACGTTTATAACAGTTACATCTTCCTGTTGAATTGATCCTTTAATCATTATTTAGTACTCTTCTTTGTCTTAACAGTTTATTATGTTTAATTCTATTTTGTCTGATATTAGGATGGCTACAACAGCTCTTTTTTGGTTTCTGTTAGCCTGGAATATCTTTTTCCATCCTTTCATTTCAGTCTGCGTGCGTTTTTGTTTGTGAGTGTGTTTCTTGTAGGCTGTAAATAGGTCAGTTTTATTTTTAATCCAGTCAGCCAGTCTGTGTCTTTTCACTGGAGAGTTGAGGCCATTTACATTCAAGATGAATATTGATGAGTAATGACTTGGCCCTGCCATTTTTTTCATAAATATTCCTATTGTGTACTTTGGATTTCCTTTGCATCTTTACTGGGGATTGTCTGCCTTCACCTCTTTCCTGGTGATGACCGTGTTTCTGTGTTCCTGTGTGCAGCACATCCGTACTCATCTTTTTCAGGCTGGATGAGTGGTGACAAATTCTTATAATTTCTCTTTGTCGTGGAAGGTTTTTATTTCACCTTCATTCTTAAATGAGAGCTTTGCAGGGTACTTTGTTCTGAGTTGGCAGTTCTTTCTCTTAAGACTTGGAATATATCTCAGCATTCTCTCCTAGGCTGTAGGGCTTCTGATGAGAAGTCAGCTGTGAGTCTCATTGGAGATCCTCTGAGAGTGATCTGGCATTTCCCTTGTGCACATATTAGAATCCTTTCTTTATGTTTTACTGTGGAGAGTTTAACACAATGTGTTGTGGTGAAGATCTTTTCTGGTCATGTCTGTTAGGGGTTCTATGTGCTTCTTGTACTTGGATGTCCTTTTCTTTCTCCAAATTGAGGAAATTTTCTATAATTCTGTCACTAAAAAGTCCTTCTAATTCATTCTCTCTTTCCATGCCTTCAGGAACTCCTAAGATGCCTATGTTGTATCATTTGATAGCATAAATCTCCAACACTGTATTTCAGTGTTTAATTTCTTCTCCTTTTTCTTTTTGGTCTGAATGTAAAATTTCCAGAGATTTGTCTTTTAACTCAGATATTCTTTCTTTTTTTAAAAGACAGAAATTACAGAGAGGGGTAGAGATATGCAGAGAGAGGTCTTCCATCCGATGGTTCACTCCTGTAATGGCCACAATGGCTGGAGCTGAGTCAATCCGAAGTCAGGACCCAGGAGCTCCTTCCCAATCTTAAACATGGGTGCAGGTGCCCAAGGACTTGGGCCATCTTCCACTGCTCTCCCAGGCCATAGCAGAGAGCTGGATCAGAAAAGGAGCAGCTGGGACTAGAACCGGCGCCCATATGGGATGCTGGTGCATCAAGCTGGGTTTTAACCCACTGCAACACAGTGCCGACCCCTGGATATTCTTTCTTCTGTCTCACTAAATCTGTTCTTAAAGCTTTCCACCACATTTTTAATTTATTCTATTGAATTCTTCACTTCTAATATTTTGTCTTGATTTCTCTTTAAAGTTTCATTTTCATTGGAAACATTTTCATTCATGTCATGTACAGTTTTTTTTTTTTTTGTCTGTGGATTTGCTTCTGATCAGTTTTTTGAATTCTGTTTCTGCCATTTCTTCAATCTCTTTATCTTCACATTCTGGTACTGAAGTGTTGTTTTGTTCCTTTTGGGTCATCATGTGGTCTTCCTTATTCTTGATTCTTGAATTGCTGTGTTTATCTTTAGCATTTATGGAGATAGTTGTTGGGATTGTTTCCCCCTGAGATAACTTTTATCTTTGGGCTCTGCCTCTGTGGATTAGTGGAGTGTCTGCTCTTCCAGTGAATACCCTGAGGCGTGTGGTGGGTGTGGCCAGGGAGCTCTGTGCAGTGCTGCAGGTGAGGGGAGTCTTCAAGGTGACACTGGAGTTGAGTGTGGTCAATCTCTCTCTCTTTTTTTGTGACCATTTATTTTATTTTATTTTTTAACTTTTATTTATTAAATATAAATTTCCAAAGTACAACTTTTGAATTATAGCGGCTTTTCCCCCCATAACCTCCTTCTCACCCACAACCATCCCATCTCCCACTCTCTCTCCCATCTCATTCTTCATCAAGATTTATTTTCAATTATCTTTATATACAGAAGATCAATTTAGTATATACTAAGTAAAGATTTCAACAGTTTGCACCCACATAGAAACACAAAGTGTAAAGTACTGTTTGAGTGCTAGTTACACCGTTACTTCACATAGTACAACACATTAAGGACAGAGATCCTACATGGGGAGTAAGTGCACAGTGACTCCCGTTGTTGATTTAACAATTGACAGTCTTACTTATGACATCAGTAATCACCTGAGGCTCTTGTCATGAGCTGCCAAGGCTATGGGAGCTTTTTGAGTTCACCAACTCTGATCTTATTTAAACAAGGTCATAGTCAAAGTGGAAGTTCTGTCCTCCCTTCAGAGAAAGGTACCTCCTTCTTTGATGGCCCATTCTTTCTGCTGGGATCTCACTCACAGAGATCTTTCATTTAGGTCATTTTTTTTGTTTTGCCAGAGTGTCTTGGCTTTCCATGCCTGGAATACTCTCATGGGCTTTTTAGCTGGATCTCAATGCCTTAAGGGCTGATTCTGAGGCCAGAGTGCTGTTTAGGACATCTGCCATTCTGTGAGTCTGCTGTGTATCCTGCTTCCCATGTTGGATCATTCTTTCCTTTTTTATTCTATCAGTTAGTATTAGCAGACACTAGTCTTGTTTATGTGATCCCTTTGACATTTAATCCTATCATTATGATCAATTATGAACTGAAACTGATCTACCCAAAGGAAATTAAATTGGCAAATAAAAGAGCTATCTGCACCTCAGTGTTTATTGCAGCTCAATTCACAATAGACCTGGAATCAACCTAAATGCCCATCAACAGTAGACTGGATTAAGAAAGTATGGGACATGTACTCTATAGAATACTATACAGCAGTAAAAAATGAAATACAGTCATTTGCAACAAAATGGAGGAATCTAGAAAACATCATGCTGAGTGAAATAAGCCAGTCCCAAAGGACAAATATCAAATGTTCTTCCTGATCAGTGACAACTAACTGAGCATCTAAAAGGAAACCTGTTGAAGTGAAATGGACACTATGAGAAACAATGACTTGATCAGCCCTTGTCCTGACTGTCAAGAAACAACTTACTGCTTTATTCCTTTTAGTATTTTTTTGTTCTACTTAATACCATTGGTTGAACTCTTTAATTAACACACGATTATTCTTAGGTGTTTAAATTTAACTGAAAAGTGGTCCCTGTTAAATATAAGAGTGGGAATAAGAGAGGTGGGAGATGTACAGTTCTGCACATGCTCACTTGGACTTACCCCTAATGGTAGAGTTAGACACGTGCCAGGGGATTCCAATTCAATCCCCTCAAGGTGGCATGTAGCAATGCCATCTCTCTCTATTTTTTTAATCAGAGGGGAAGTTTATTCAGCTCTGTTGGGGTTGTCACACTCACCTTTCCTCCAAGGGACCAATGCCTGGCTGCATGACCCAGTGGGCACCACATCCGTGCATGCTGCCTCAAGAACCACTCAAAGGATCCATGCAGCCCTTGGTGTGAGCACGGAACCTGCAGCAATGACCCTCCCCAGGGAAGCAGGGGGCCCCGAGCATGTGGAGCTGCCCACAGTGACTGCCCAATGTCCCAGCACACCCTGGCCCTCCCGTGCAGCCACAGTGTTTTCAATATCTCAGCACACAAGGCCCCCACACTCACGAGCTCCCAGCCCCCTGTCAGTGCTCCCAGCCAGACTAAGGTGTCTCCTCTCGGCTGGTTGCTGGACATGTGGACGCGAGCTGGTGTAGCTGTTACCTCTGTCCACAATGGCGCCTCCCCTCTCCTGGCCAGTTACAGGACACCAGTGCCGAGTGATCGAGGCGGGAGAAGCGTGCCTTTTCTTTTTCTCTAGTTTGGCAGGTACGCCGCCCCACAGGGCTCCAAGCCGGACTCACGCCAGCCTCACGCCAGCCTCTTCTCGCAGCCTTATCCCCAGTGGCGTGGGCTGCTGCAGTCTGGTCTCACCTCTCTCCACAGCTGGTGCTGAGGCGCTCGGCGGCTGGGGTCCTGAGCTGTGGGCTTCCACACCGTCCACGTGGATCTACAGTGTCCCTCTGATTCGCGTGGATTTCCGCTGCCGTTTTCTAACTCTTCCCTGAGATTGTACTCTGCATTTTTCTTTAACTATCTTCCCCTAGACTAGAATAGTAAGCTCCTTCCCCATTCCACCATCTTGGAAACTCTCGTTCAAAAAAAGATTTCACTTATTTATTTATTTTAGAGTTAAAGTTACAGACAGAGAGAGGTCTTCCATCTGGTGGTTCACTCCCCAGGTGGCCACAATGGTGGGAGCTGGGCTGATCCAAAGCCAGGAGTCAGGAGCTTCTTCCAGGTCCCCACACGGGTGCAGGGACCCAATGACTTGGGTCATCTTCTGCTGCTTTCCCAGGCCATAGCAGAGAGCTGGATTGGAAGTGGAGCAGCCGGGACTCCAACTGGCGCCCATATGGGATGCAGGTATAGAAGGAGAGGCTTTACCTGCTACACCACAGTGCCAGCGCTGAGAATGTTTTGAGAGTTTTAAAAATAGAGTTTAAATAGGAGTAACTTTGTAGATGTGTGATTTGCAGATAATTCTTCCAGTCTATTTATCTTTTCTCCTCTTTACAAGCTCTTTTGAGAATAAAAATTGCTTTTAACCTGGCTTGCAGTTGATTGACTTTTCCCTTTATGGGTTGTGCATTGGTGTCATCTTTGGGAACTTGTCACCAAGCACTGGGTCCGACACCTTCTCCTAACAATTTTGTAATTTGGGGCCACTTCCTGACAAGGTGTGAGGTTCTGATTCATTTACTGTTTTTCTCTGGGTTTCTGGATGCTCCCGCACCATTTGTGAAAATGATTTGAAAATGACCTTCTTTCTGGGGCTGGCGCTTTGGTGCAGCGGGTTAATGCCCTGGCCTGAAGTACCAGCATCCCATACAGGCGCTGGTTTGAGACCGGCTGCTCCACTTTCAATCTAGCTCTCTGTTATGGCCTAGGAAAGCAGTGGAAGACGGCCCAAGTCCTTGGTCCCCTGCACCCACGTGAGAGACCTGGAAGAACTCCTGGTTCCAGATCGGTGCAGCTCCGGCCATTGCGGCCAACTGGGGAGTGAACCATCGGATGGAAGACCTCTCTCTCTCTCTCTCTCTCTCTCTGCCTCTCCTCTCTCTGTGTAACTCTGACTTTCAAATAAAAATGAATAAATCTTTAAAAAAAGAAAATGACCATCTTTCTTCCATGGAACTTTTTTCACCTTTTTGTGAAAAATAAATCGGTCACAGGTGTATAGGGGTGACTTCTGGGTTCTGCATTGGGTTTCATTGATCTCCGTGTCTCTGACTCCACCTGAACTGCTCTGTCCTGATTACTGCGGTTTTATAAAAGTCTTGAAAATTAAGAGTAATTATTCCCTGTTTAGTTTTTCGGAAATTATTTTATCTGTGCTAATTCTTTTCCTTTTCTTGTAGACTTTAGGATAGCTTTGTCCATAGCTGCAAAAACAAAAACAGAAAATGGCTGAGAATTTTTTGAAAGATTAATTTTATTTATTTGAAAGGCAGAGTTAGAGGGAGAGAGAGAGCGAGAGAGAGATCATCCATCCAATGGTTCACTCTCCAAATGGCTGCAACAGCCAGAGCTGGGCCAGACTGAAGCCAGGAGCCAGGGGCTTCATCCAGGTCTCCCTTGGGGGTGCAGGGCCCAAGCACTTGGCTGTCCTCCACTGCTTTCCCAGGTGCATTACCAAGGAGCTGCATCAGAAGTGGAGCATCCGGGACCCAAACTGGCGCCCGAATGGGATGCAGGTGCCGCAGGTGGTGACTTTACCTGCTGCATCACAGCGGTGGCCCCAATGACTGCGATTTTTATGAAAATTGCCTAAGCCTGTATATCAATTTGGAGCGAATTGTCAGTTTTTCTGCATTAACTGATAGGCTCGTGCGATTCTTCTTTAGCTGGTTAGTTGCGATAGATTACAGTGAGAAGCTTCAGTTTTTTCTTCGCTGACTTCTCTGCTTAGTTTTCTACCTGGTGCGTCGAGACCTCTGCTTCCTTGTTTGTCTCACATTTGCTGCGGGTGCTGGTGGAAGCGTTTGGACTGCCTTAGCATCCTTGTCAGGCCGTCCTCCGGTCTGCGCTGCCGTCCGCCGCTTGCCTTTTCTTGGCCCTTGGTGTGACGAGTGGTTGGGGTGGAATCCGGGCAGTTCCTGGTAAAGACCCGGATCTTACCGGAGCTGGCCTTCAAGCACTCTGGTGGGTGAGGGGCAGGTGCTGCCGGGTGACTGTCACGAGCGGACTGGACACCCAGGTTCTCATTCTGTCTCCATGACGGCCGTGCACGAGAGCTGGATTGGAAGTGGAGCTGATACGTGGTGGGTGGGCAGGTTCCTCCTTACTGCCCCCCACACGGCCCCAAGTGAAGCCAGAGCGGTGACGACCTCACTGTGGCTGGGCAGGGGTCAAGTCCTCACCGCGCTGCTCCTCTGTCCCCCCGTGCCACTGAGCAGGTGAGGCCCAGCGGCCGCTCAGCTCCTCTGCGCTCTGGCTGGCAGACAGGGGCGGCCACTGCGGTGCTTGGCGGTCACTGTGCCTGCTGGCGGCCCTTTGCTGGCCATTTCCAGCGTCTCTTTTGTGTGGGGCAGGTCCTGAGGCCCCTGACCGCTCTCTAAGGTTTCTGAGGCTCATTCCACGTGCGACATCCGGGGCTGTTGCCGTCCATCCTGGGAAGAACAGAAAGCAGCCGTCTGCTCCGGCTCCCGTGCAGGCGTGGGCACACAGCTCTCAGGAGCGTTTGCTCTGGCTCTGGGGCAGCCCCCTGCCTCTTGGTTCCCAGCTCGGCCAGCGCAGGCCTCGCACCTGCTCGCAGCCTCATCTTCATCGCGGTTGCGGAGGCCAGCCGTTCCCTGCGGCAGGTCACTGACTTCCCCCACAGTGCCGAGCGGCACCACGCCCCATGGGCCACAGCAGGGGCTGGTGGGCACCTCGTCTGAGACTGTGGTCAGTGTGCTCCTCTGGGCCCAGCCGGCGGTTCTTCAGGACTGGGCTGGGCTCCCTCCATTCCCAGTCACCCCTGGCCGCTGCCTGGCTCCGCCCTGGGTGACAGAGAGGACTTGAGCCTGTGTCTCCCCGCAGGCTAGTGGGCGCGTGTTCCAGGGTGGGGAGAGCCCAGCTTGGTGGCGCTTGCTAGTCCACGAGGGTCAGAGACTCAGCCCGGGGTGAGGCGCTGGGCAGAGCAGGACCCCAGATGCGAGGACCCAGGCCTGCGTCCAGGGAGGGCAAGAGCCCAGCTCTCCTGCCCTGTTCCAAGCACGCTCGCCGTGTGCTGCTCGGTGTGTTGTCATCCCTGGGCCGAGGGCACGGGGCCCCACCCCCGGTGCCGTCAGCACGCCCAGGTCCCGGTGAGGGCTGCCGCCTTGTGTGTCCTCATGCGGCCTCGGCTCCCGACTCTCCTCAGGAGAATACCGATGCCATCTGACTGCACTTAAACCCAGCCATCTCCCAGAGGCCTATGGGAAATAAGCCCACCTGAGACCACCTGCCCACTGGAGGATGGACTCGGACACTGACCTTGCAAGGCAGGGTGACCGGTGAGTGGGCGCACGGAGCAACCAGAACCACGTGCTTCCTCCACGGAGCGCAAGTGCCCCCCCACCTGCCCGGCTGCGGACTGTGGGCTCACCATCTTCCCAGACAGAGCGGCCTCAAGCCTCGTCTTTTCCTCACGTGTGATTCTTGGTCCCCTCCCCCACTAAAGATTTTTGAATCTTCTGTTTGGTTTTGAGAAGCCCCTTTACCCAAGTCAAGTTTTCATTTCTCAAGAACGGCGAAGCCTTTGCAAGCAGGATTCGGGGCTGAGGCTGCTTGGTCTTGGCTGCGCCCTCGTTGCTGGGCGGAGTGACGGATGCAGAAGGCACGTTTGTGGCTGGGCGCAGCGGGGCACAGGGTCCCGTCCGTGCTGTGTGCATGCTGGGAGGCGGAGGCTTGATCTAGGACGGAAGTGCTCTGGGCGCTTGTTTTTTTAGAAAAATTATCTGAAAGTTAGGGTGAGAGAGAGAGAGAGAGAGAGAGAGGTCTTCCATCAGCTGGTCACTCCCCAGTTGGCTGCAGCAGCCGGCGCTGGGCCAGGCTGAAGCCAGGAGCCAGGAGCCTCCTCCAGGTCTCCCACGTGGGTGCAGGGCCTGGTACTTGAGCCATCTGCTGCTGCTCTCCCAGGCCATCAGCAGGGAGCTGGACCGGAAGTGGAGCGGCCAGGGCAGGAACCTGCGCTCTGCGGGATGCTGCCCCACCCATGGCAACGCCAGCCCCTGGTTGCTTGCTTTCTCATGTGAAAATGGATCCCCAGAAACAGAGCCGCTCCCCGCCTGCCCAGGTTTCTGGTTCTCAGTAGGGCTGTTAGCTCCGTGGTCAGCCTGTCTCGTTTGCACATAAACCAGTTCCCGTCCCCCTTCAACATCCTGTTTCGTGTGTGGGCTTTGCAGTCGCTGCCACATTTGCAAGCTAGCTGTCAGTGATTTTTCATTCAGAGCTAAACATTTTACTCTTTGTTTTAAGACAGAAGAAAAAGTCTAAAATAGTATCAAAAATGCCCGTTTCAAAGACAGCCTCCTGACACGCGGGAGACAAAGACCAGCCTGGGCCCAGCACAGAGACAGCCAAGGCTTATCCTGCGAGGCCCGGGCTGCTGCGGGGTCTCGCTGACGGTCCTCCCGCCCCTTCTCCAAATGCTTCACCTTTGCAGGTGAACCACACGGTTTTGCCTCTTGCCGGCTCCAGCTCCCCACACCAGCCGGCTGCGGGAGAGGGCTCCAACCCGAGAATGTTGGGGGTGCAACTCAGCCCGCAGCAGTGGCGGCGCCTGGGAGTGAGGGGAGTTCCTCCGTGGTTGGCGTCCTCCCTGAGCCCTTCCCTGTGGCGTCAGCCTTTCCCAGGACGTTGGGAGCATTCGTGCCCTTGGCGTGGGCCTGGGCGGACCAGGCCCCCTCAGCACCACAGTGGTGACCTTGAGCTTGGCATTCCCGGGGAACTTGTGGGCCCTCCTTGGGCTCATCTCCTGTGGTAGCTGCTGTGGCGGCAGTGCGGGTGCGCTCTGGGGTCAGGACCCTGCCTCACCCTGCCCTGTCCAGCTTGCCTGGCTAGCCCTATGACCCTGGCTGCACCCCTCCACCCACAGCCGCCCCAGGCCATGTCGGACCTTTGGGGGCCCATTTCCTGCTCGCACCTAACCCCACCTGGCCCCTGGGGGGCTCCCTGGCATGTGCCACCCTCCGCTGCTGTTGGGTTATTGCTTTGTCTCTGGCTGGATGCTGCGTTTGGTGGGGTTGGGGGTGCTGGGCACTGGAGGTAGGGAGGGGGCCGTGTCCATTCCATGTTGTTCAGAGTTCCACGTCCACAGACCAAGCCTCTGCTCCCAGAAGCCTTGAGCAGAACGAGTCAGATGTTGCAGGCCACGGGGAGGCAGTGACTGTCAGACCACACCTGTGTGTCAGGAACTCCGCAGTTGAAGTCAGTTTCAAAGAACAGCAGCTGTTGTTCGCACTGGTGAAAATATGCTGTAGACCCATTGGTGAAAATACGCCTTAGGGTCGGCGCTGTGGTTCACTTGGCTAATCCTCCGCCTGCGGCGCTGGCACATCGGGTTCTAGTCCTGGTTGGGGCGCCGGATTCTGTCCCGGCTGCCCCTCTTCCAGTCCAGCCCTCTGCTGTGGCCCGGGAGTGCAGTGGAGGATGGCCCAAGTGCTTGGGCCCTGCACCCCATGGGAGACCAGGAGAAGCACCTGGCTCCTGGCTTCGGATCAGCACAGCGCCTGCCGTAGCGGCCATTTGGGGGGTGAACCAACGGAAGGAAGACCTTTCTCTGTCTCTCTCTCACTGTCTATAACTCTGTCTCTCTCTGTCTCACTGTCTAACTCTGCCTGGCAAAAAATAAAAAAAGAAAATATGCCTTAGAACCATGGTTTGGCACCACACATGTCAGCAGAAGTGATGGTGGCTGTTATAATGTAAACTCATAAAAGGCAGCATCAAAGGAATGCAACTGGAGACGTATACAAACAGTGGTTAATATGCTGCTTCTTGCAAGCATGTGTGACAGCTTCGCATCTTCCTTTATGGGTGCATGCCGAAGGTGTCTAATCAGGCTTGTGACTGTATTCAGGAGGCTGGGAACTGCACTGTTTGCTGGGCTGTTTGTGCTGCCTTGTGGTTGGCCGTGAGTGTCTGACTCTGGCCTCTGCTGTCTGTGTCAGTCTTTATTTGTCTCTAGAAAGCTCTGCGTAGCAATGCTGGGACAGTGCACGGGTCAGTCCACCACATTCTGGAGACTGACCCACTGACTGCAGAGTCATTTTCTTGATCTTTGAAAGGCAGAAGAGACATAGGTCTAGCACGGGGCCATGGGCGGTCGAGACCCTAAGAAAGGGGAGGATTCATTGCGAGCACCTGCTGTCGACCAGTGAGAGGCCACCACAGTGCTCGGTGTATCCTTGGGGACGTCAGCCTTGGCCTCAGCAGGGTGTTCTAGAGACCCTTCCACTAGGAATGCCAAGGGTTGGTGACATGTAGAATTTCAGGGCTATGTCACCATTTATGAGAAGGAACAGTTAAATGGTTGCCTGAGTAAGAAAATCCCTCTGACACATTTCTTCATCATCCACCCAGCCATCCGTCCACTCATCTGTCCATTCATCTGTCTGTCCCCCTGGCCACCTGTCCACCCACTGACTCATCTCTTCACCCAGTCACTAATCCGTCCATCCACCCACTGACGTACTCATCAATCTACATATCCATCCATCATCCATCTGTCCATCCATCCATCCATCCATCCACTCATCCCCCCATCAATCTACCTATCTATCCATCATCCATCTGTCCACCCATACGTCCATCCATCCATCCACTCATCTGCCCATCTGTCCACTCATCCGTCCATCCACCCACTCATCTATCCACTCACTCATCCATCCACCCACCCACCCAGCCACCACTACCTACCCATTCATCCACTCACTCGTCTACCCATTGATCCACTCATCCATCTGTCCATCATTTTATCTACCATCCATCGCTTCTTTCCTTTGTTTTCCTTTGTTCTCATGGAGTGTTTTCTGAGATGATCAGATTTCCATGTTGCTGTTACAGAAAATCAGATTAGTTATAAATTTAAAAAAAGGTTTATTTATTCTACTTGAGAGTCAGAGTTACACAGAGAAAAGCTGAGGCAGAGAGAGAGAGGTCTTCCATCTGCTGGTTCATTCCCCAATTGACTGCAATGGCCGGAGCTGTGCTGATCTGAAGCCAGGAGCCCCTTCTGGGTCTCCCATGAGGGTGCAGGGACCCAAGGACTTGGGCCATGTTCTACTGCTTTCCCAGGACACAGCAGAGAGCTGGATCGGAAGTGGAGCAGCTGGGTCTTGAACCCACGTGCATATGGGATGCCGGCACTGCAGGCGGCATCTTTACCCGCTGTGCCACAGCGCCGGCCATGATTAGTTATACATTTCTGAAATAATACGATAGAAGCTGCTGGCTGCGGGTGGCCAGGTTGATTCTGGCTGTGAAACCGTCTGCACTCCTGGGTTGGCCAAGGTGGTCCTGGGACGTTGGGCAGGTGGCTCACCAGGACTAGTTCCTCGTTTTCAGGTTCTTTTTTGTATTAGCTTCTTGAGTTCAAATAAGGAATCCAGTGTTGCCTTAAGAAATATTTTTGGCAAAATTGATATCAAACGTGTATCTCTGTGGAAAGAAGGAGGCATTTTACAATGAAAGAAGAAAGCTGCTTGTGTGGATTAAGTATTAATTAGAAAACTAGAAAAAAAGATGCTCAGAGGCTAAACTGTAAAACTTAGACTGTAAAATTATTCTGGAAATGTCTGTGCAGGTCTGCTGTTTGCAGAACGTATTGCTCTGCTGTTCGCCCAGCTTAAATTCAGTGTGACAGAACGCCACGCACCGGGACAAACGGGGAAGCAGGTTGGAGCTGCGACTCCCAACACTGCAGGGCGGTCGTGTCCTGTGTCACGGAGAGCAGGCCGCGTGGGGCCTTCCTTCAATATTCTCTGTGGAAACACTCGTGCGTTCACAGCTGTCATCAGGACTGAGAGTGACCATGAACTGAGCCCTGGGGACCCTAGATGTCTGGGGTACGTGACCGTCGTTAGGATTCTAAAGCCATTGTGTAGAGAGAGCATTAAACAACAGAAGCACAGGTCTCAGCGCCCCAAAGTGCGCGCTCTCCCAAGCTGAGCTGAAATGCCTGCGCCGCCTCTGGCCAGCCTGAATGCGCCCTGTGTGGCCTCAGACAAGTCACGGAGTCCTGAGCCTTGGCCCCATCGCGTGTGGCTCCATGCATTGTACGGTAGCAGGAGTTAGAGATGTCTTTCTAAATATGGAACATGTGATGGTAGATACAGAAGCCGAGCAAAGACCTGCCAGTCACAATTTGAACTGAAGCAGCGCAGTTCACTCTGCCGACAGCCGCACGGGCGGGACGGTAGGGAAGTATGGTTGTGGACACTTGGCCACTTCGCTCCGTCCCTGCTGCTACCCACTGGCCAGGGCCGGCCTCCTCAGGTGGACTTCTGGAGCCATGGCCAGGGGAGGAGGCTCTGAGGCCACCCTCTGTCCACGAAAGGGGACAGCGTTGGCTCGTGATGGAGAAGAGGAAATTGGTGTGCACCCCGTAGTCAGCGTGGCAACACACCGCCAAGGGGCTCTTGGTGATCCCTTGTCCGCACGCCTGCGTCACGCGTCTGAGAATGTCCCTCGTCTTAGGCTCAGCCCCGTGGTGTGGGGCTCGTCAGGGTCCCTTCAGACTGACTGGAAATGTGCACACCAGGAGGGGACTGCGCTGTGCACCTCTTCAGACGTGACTGAGAGGAGTTGGCGGATGTGTGGGCTGGCGGTGAGGTTCTATTTCACACCGGTGGAACGTGTTTGGCAGCCTGAAAGCATTCTGGGGGAGAGCAAAGGCGTGTATAATAGACCGCGGTTCTCAGGGTGTGGTTCTGATTTCCACGGGAAGGACACCTGTTCAGCACAGGCTGGAGCAGCGCACTCCCAAAGTACAGAGACACAGTCACTGCTTGTCACACACACCCACACCACCCACGCCCGCAAAGTACAGAGACACAGTCACTGCTTGTTACACACACACCCACACCACCCACACCCACAAAGTACAGAGACACAGTCACTGCTTGTTACACACACACCCACACCACCCACACCCGCAAAGTACAGAGACACAGTCACTGCTTGTTACACACACACACCCACACCATGCACGCCCATAGAATGCACACGTATATGCACATCACACGCACACCTACATACCACATGTACCCATATCATACACATCACATACGCATTGCACATGTATCATACACACCACACACATCCAGCCTACACATACGTGCACCAACCATACACATCATGTATATCTGTATCATACAACATGCATCACATACCCCATATCACACACAGAGATCACAGAAACACATATCATACGTGCACATCACAGTCACACAGTGCACACTCACACCAGTACAACAGATCTACACATTCACGTACATATGCACACATATACACGTCACATACACATGTGCACACATCCCACAGACACATATATCATAGTTACTGCATGCATAGATGTACTACACACCTCACATACACAAATACACACATACTTAAGAACACGCTGCAGAGTTTATGAAAAAATGGAACCAATGGCAAGTTTACGTTGGTGCAAAAGACCTTTGCAGTCGCACAGCTGAGGGTCTGCAAGGAGTTCACGGAGGACACATGAAGGGCCAGCGCGGGTTTCAGTTTTTTGCAGCCAAATAAGCAGGTCTATTAATTCCACTTTCCATGCACTTCTGGAGTACACTCACACTCACACACCACACACACACACCACACACACCCCACAAACACACACTCACACTCACACACAC